>LOJH01029569.1:3539-17379 GCA_001685095.1 Ellobius talpinus
ACACACACACACACACACACACACACACACACACACACACACACACACTTGAGAGTGATAACATCTTCACTTTACTAGCGGAACACAAATAGCTTTTTCTTTCCCCTCAGTTCCCAGCTAAGGGCATGGGCAGAGCCCATTCTTCATTGAGCAGAGTGTGCCTGGCAACAACAGCCATGTCCTGCTGGCATTGCCAGGAGGTTCTTTCTCCTGCCTGTGCTGGGGAGGTGGGATTGGAGGCAGGTGTGAGTGTGCATCCAGAGGGCATGTGAAGGAATCTGCTCAGTTCTGGTGAGGGATGTGAAGGAAAATTATGAGAACAAGTGTCCTATTCAGAGACTGGGAAAATAAATGTTTTACTGGTCCTTAAATAACATTTTACTCTGAGGTGTATTGGCAAATTTTAGTTTTATTTCTGTAGGAAAGTCTCATTTTTAGAAGTGTGATTTGTACACATTTAGGTAGTAGAAGCGACTGTTAAACTTAGCTTCTACCATCCTGTTCTAATGTCCTCAGAGAAAGAGGGTAATGGGATTAAAGCCCTGACATTCTTGTAGTGTTTACCAAATGATTTAATATTTGCCATCACAGTCTGTAACTTATTTTAAGTGTCAGAAACATACTTGCTCATCCACGTTCTAACGTTATCGTCTCACAGAGAGTAGAGGACGATGAAGGAGGCGTCCTATATGTTTTCTTTCCCCGCCCAAGGACTTACCCAAGAAAATTCCATCGTTGAACAAATATTTATCGAGCACCTTAATGTGTGCCAGGTACTGTGTGAAGTGCTGGGAAACAGCAGAGCCTATAGCCCGACTTGCTGAAATCAGGGAGGACTGGGTTTCTTCCCTGTAAAGATCAGGATGGATGTTGGGAGGGACTGAGGCAGTGACAGCTATGACCTGTGTCCTACCTGTCTCAGTCACATGCTAGGGCAGTCAATTTTACGAGCCTCCATATAAAGCTTGGGCAAATAATGCCATATAAAAAGCCAAACAGGTTTAAGCTCAAGTAGCTGTTGGGGAACATGGCCAGCAATGGGTATACATTTATTGTTACTAAGCCTTATGGTGTTCAGTGAGGCTTGGGAGAGAGATCATCAAGTATTTTAGACAGAAGGGGTTCCACCTTGGAGATCTGAAATTTATGCAGGCTTTAAGAGACCATTTCAAGGAGCAGGGCATCAACCTGAAGGACCTGTCTGGAGAAATACACGCACCCAGGGCCAGCGGGTACCATGGTCTGGGAATATCTGACTGAGTGACACTTAAGGAGAGCAAGCCTGTGGATTCCAAGCCTAGGACCATCCCTGGAGACTCGCACCCAAACCTGCGGGAACATCATTCATGGCAGCCATCCATGCAGTGCACAGAGACAGAGATCAACTTGTGATTTCAGCCTGAGGAACTGGCAGGCTTCCAGAACCCCCCTCCCCATTCCCACAGGCAGGGCATCAGACTGTAGCAAATCTAATTATTTCTGGAACTCCCTGATAACCTAGGGTCTTAGTTGCTGCTCTGCTGCTGTGAAGAGACATCATGACCAAGAGGAGTTAAAGAATAAAGTATTTAATTGAGGGCTTGCTTGTAGTTTCTGAGGGTTAGTCCATGATCAACAGAGCTGGGAGTGTGGAAGCAGCGGGGCAGGAGGGCAGGCAGAGAGCTGCTCTGGGCCTGGAAAAGCCCACCCCAGAAACGTGTCTTTTCTAACCAGCTTATGTCTCCTGGCCCTTCCTAAACAGTCCACCAACTAGGAACTGAGTATGCAAATATATGAGCGTGTGAAGGTCATTCCCATTCAAGCAACTTGTAACTCTGGGTGCTTCCGGTGCTTCCTGTGTGTTGTTATGCATTGCCATCAGATCAGAACAACCCCCTACAGCACAGTGGCTTGCATTCCTTGATGGACTACACCATCTGACTCTTACTGGAGAAGCTCCCGCATGTTTAATAGATTTATTCATGTAAAAGGGGGAAATTGGCACGTGCTTGTCAGTTGGAGGAAAGGGTGTCAACACCCAGATGCTTATCTGAAGAATCAGACAAGTAATGCTAAGTCACTGGAGACAGTCGAGCTTCTGAGGGTAGGGAAGCTGGCTCCAGGAAGCCTTTTTTTTTTTCTGAAGACCTGGTGCCAGCCCTCATCAAATGGGCATGAAAACCCCACTCCAATCTAGTCTCCTCCACCTTCCCAGGTATAGCTTCACCCTCTCACTGCCTCAGGAGGTAGACCAGTGGTTCTCAGTCTTCCTAATGTGACCCTTTAATACAGTTCCTCATGTTGTGGTGACCCCACCCATAAAATTATTTTTGTTGCTACTCCATAACCGTAATTTTGCTACTATTGTGAATTATAATGTAAATATCTGTGTTTTCCAACGCTCTTAGGTAACCCCTGGGAAAGGGTCATTTGACCCCAAAAGGGGTCACAACCCCCAAATTGAGAACTCCTGGGAGAGACAAAGTGTGGTTCAACAAAATAGGGGAAAATTTATCACTCAGGGCTAAGAACAAAAACAAACACAAAACAACAATGAAAACAAGGCGTGGAGCAAACTGATGGACAGCGCCCTGAGTGAAGGAGCCCAGCCTGAAAACCTGGAGTCTGTCATTCCAACTCTGTGCCCTTCTGAAGAAGGCAAAACCATAGCAACAGTAAAAACAAACAAAACCAAACAACCCTTCCCCCATTTCTGGGAATGCAGGTGAGGGGATGAGGGGAAGCACAGGCGTTTTAGGGGAGGAGACCTGCTCCAGGTGAGACTCTGGAGCAGGTGGGTGGGTGTCACAGTGCCTCTGGGGGTACATCGCCAAGTGAGGTAGCTATAGATTTTCTGTAATAACAATGTGTCAAAGAGGTTTATCAGCTGTAGCCACTGTATCACTCTGCTGGGGGTGGGGACCAAGGGGGAAGTAGGGAGGGCAGGTGGGAAGCTTCTGTATCTTTCAGTTTTGGTGTAAACCTGAAAACGACCCAAAGAGTTGTGGGTTGTCTTTTGTTTAAAGACAAACTGGTGACAGCACAGAAATCAAGCAGATATGGAAAGTATCCCACATCAAATCAAAGCTGTCACAGACAAAGCACTTGCATTGTCAACCACACATCCGAACGCAAATGGAGAGCCGCAAATCTTCGCATCAAAGTAGAAGCCTTATAGTTTATACTGACATGTTGCAGAAAAAAATTAAAACTTGCTGATTAGGCTGAACAGCATAGATGATAGCAGATGCATCCGGAGGGCCAGGTCTTTAGAGGTACCAGTAGAATTCATTCATTCTGATAACATGGATAAAATTGGGGATGGGAATCCGCAGAACCCTGGGGGCCTGTGGAGGAATCACAAAAGATGAACCATTTCATTGTCTAGTCCAAAAGGAAGAAAAGGCTAATGTTACTTCTTTTTCCTTTTCCTTTCCTCCCCTCCCTCCCTCCTCCTCTCTTCCTCCTTCCTTCATTCTGACAGAATCTCAAGTATCTCAGACTGGCCTTGAACTCTCTAAGAATGACCTTGAACTGATATTCTTGCCTCTGTCTCCTGGTACCAGGATCACAGGCCTACACCATCATGGAGTTTATGTGGTTCTAGGGACCAAATGCAGGGCTTTGTGTATTCTTAGATAGCGTTCTACTTACTGAGTTACAAACTCCAGGCTGTACTTTGTCTGTACCTCCCCCCAAGTCCAGCAATATAGCTAAGGGAGCTTTATTTGTGATCCTTCTATTTCAGCTAGGATTATTGGTATATGCCACCATACCAAACTTCCCTCCACACATTTTACCACACATCTACATATTTAGGAAGCTGAGAAAGGTCTTAAACAAAATAAACCAACTGAAATTCATTCAAAGACATAGAATTAAACTGCAGACAACTAAAAACAGAGGGAAAGTCTTGGAGAAGACAGGGACAAACAATCTGGGCAACAGATATTCATCTGGAACCACTGTGGAAGTGGCCCAGCATGCTTCGGATGCTGGAAGAAAAGAGCTGTCTATTGCCGTTCACCTCCAGCGAAACTGTCCACAAATGTGCGGGTGTGTTTTTAAATATCAACTGACTCAACCTAGAATCAAGTGGGGAGTCTCAGTAGAGGGGTTGCCTGGACTAGATTGGTCTGTGGGCTGTTAGTGAGGAATTGTCTTGATTGTTAATTATGTCGGAGGGCACATCCCACTGTGGGTGGCACCATTCCCTAGGCCCTGGGCTTTGCAAGAGTGAAGAAAGCCAGCTGAGCAAAAGGGGCAAGCAGACAATATGGACCCATTTGTTTCTCTCTGCTCTTGAATGGAAGAGATTTGAGTTTCTTTTGCTTGAGTTTCTTGACCTCTCTGAAATGATGGGGTATGATATAGAATTACAAACCAAATTACTCCTTTCTTCCCTAAGTTGGTTTGTGTTAGGATATTTTAACATAGCAACAGAACTGTTATCAGGGCAGTAAGGAGTGACAGAAAAACAAAGCGTAGTTGCCTCTGAATGGGAGTGGTTCAGGGATCTCTCACAGACCCAAAGATGTGAGACCCAAAGGGTGTATAGCACGATTAATAAAAACTCAGGGGCAGATATTGGAGTTCAACCTGGATGTCAGAAAAGCAGTCACTGGCTCTTACCTCTACCTCAGTCTGAAATGGCGATCCTGCCTCCAGGAATCCTCAGAATGAAACTGTGTCTGAGAGCTGTCTCCTCCCATTTTATATTCCTCTCTATGGCTTGGATTAAAGGCATGCACTGCCCGGTTTCTATGGCAAACTAGTGTGGCTAATGGGATTAAAGGTGTGTGTCACCACTGCCTGGTCTGTAAGGCTGACCAGTGGGGGCTGTTCTACTCTCTGATCTTCAGGCAAACTTTATTTATTAAAATACAAATGAAAGATCACTACCGGGGTTCATATTTTATCTTAGTTCCCGACAGGAAGCAATTTAAAGGAGGAAGATTTTCTTTTGGTTTGTGGTGGGAGGGATCTGGTTCATCACAGAGGGGACATGGAATGCTCTTTGTGTGTTGCCTATGCACATGCTCATGCATGCTTTAAATTGCCTGTAGATTAATCTGTGGCACAATGTAAATGCTGTGTGAATAGTTGTTACATGTATTGCTTAGTTGGGAATAATGGCAAGAAACATCTGTCTATGTCTTGTATACATGAGATAGTGCTTTGAGTATTTTTGCCTGTGGTGGACTGAATCTGGAGACGGCAAAGCCTACAGATAGGAGAGTCAAGTGTAATTTCGAAAGGAAAACCCACAACTTACTGCAAGCAGACCTGTCCTTAAAGAATGACTGGAGGAGGATCATCCATAATAATAATAAAAGATTCCCAGCCATCAGGACGGAGGAAGAAAAGCCAAAGGGAGCAGGATACTGATAAACCAGAAATTTCCATTTCCCTCCTGACTTTTAGAAACTCTGTGTGATGATGAACACAAAAATTATACTTTTGTTACATTTATATTATTACTTGCAAGAAAATTAAATAAGCAAACAAAAATAGGAAGGTAAAGGGAAGGGGTTAGAAGCGGTTCTCAACTTGTGGGTCCTGACTCCCTTGGGGTTGCATATCAAATATCCCACATACCAGATATTTACATTACGATTCAAAACAGTAACAAAATTACAGTTATGAAGTAGCAGCGAAAATAATTTTATGGCTGCCAGTCACCACAACATGTGGAACTGTATTTAAGGGTCACAGCATTAGGAAGGTTGAGAACCACCTGTCACATGAAAGTGTGGGCCTCTCTTGTGCCTCATGCGCAGGTGAAAGTGGAAATAACCTTAGTAAATGTCGAGTAAATGATGTAAAACCTTAGTGACACAGTCGCCCTGTGACTAATCAAATCAGAATAAAGGTTCATATTGTTTCCTGCAGGACATCGGCTGCCACATCCTCACACTAAAGCCACAGGAACACTTAGGCTTTAAGACACCTTTTATCTGGGTTTCATAGTTAATCCCAGCACCCATAAGTCTGAGGCAGAAGGAGAGTTGCGAGTTTGAGACCAACCTGACTATACAGTCAGTGCCAAGCCAACAAGAACTGCAGAGTGTGGTCTTGTCTCAAAAGAAAAGATCAACAAAACAAATAAACAGATCCCTTAAATCACACAAAGCAAAAACAAACTCAGCATTTTAAAAAATAGTTTTATTTTGAAATTATTTTTAGATATGTATCTCTGCATGTGGTTATGTGAAGGTGCCCTTGGAAGCCTGAGGCATCAGAGCCCTGGAGCTGGAGCTGTCATCTGATGTGGGGGCTGGGAACAGGACTGGGGTCCTCTGGAAGAGCAGCAAGTGCTCTTAGTGACTGAATCCACTCTCCTGCTCCTATTCTAGTCCTGACCTTCCAGAAAGTTTTCACATGCAGTGGGGAGTTCCTGTATAGATCATGCCTGGTGTCTCCTGTGATTGTAAGGTACCATTTTACACTATTAAAATATTTATCACGTTCCACGAACCACCATGAATGCAGTATTATGAACTATATCCTTTAATTCTAGCCGCTTTCCTGGTAAGATCTCTCGCTCTTTCTTTTTCCGGCTATACTGTCCTATCCAGGATACCACTGGAGGTTTTTCATTTGTTATTTAACTTTGAGATGAGTCTTGTTAGGTGGTCCAGACTGACCTTTCCCATCACTGGCTCCCATGTGCTGGACCTATATTGGGACACCATCATGTGTGGCTTGCAGGAGTTTTGTTTCTTTTTTTGTAAAGTTACTTCTTATTGGCCTTCTCGTGTCTAGGGAGAGATTCATAGGTGGGGGAACAGTGGTACAGAGCTCACTGGAAGGCTTCTAGGGGCCTTGTCTTGAAGCTGTACTTGCATAGCAAACTTCTGTTTTATTTGGGGCATCCTCTGTACTCGAGGGGCAGATGAAAAGCACGGTTATACTCTCTCCACCGTTCCTTAGCATGACAGTAACCTTTAGAGTCCTTGACTTTGGTCCTCAGCAAATTTATCTACCACCCCAAGCTTCGGGCAAGGAGTAGAGGTTGGAGTGACTTGTTTGTGTGTGTAGTTAGCACATCTCCTTGGCACTGGGCTCTGTCTTCAGAACCATCTCCCTTGCCCTGCATCTTCTGCTTCCCTTCGATGGATGCTGTGAGCTGCTGTCCTCTCTGTTCTGATTATGAGCAAGGGCTTCATGGCTGGTCTTCGTGGTTCTGCCCCGAGAACATTATACACTCTTCTTAGCCCAGTGACCTAAGAGACTCTGCTGACATGTCAATTAGTTCTAATTTCTCCTGTGCTCAAAGCCACCTGATGACCTTTGCAGCTCACATTTATTTGATGCTATTGCTTTATTTCAAACCAAAATTGTACTGATTTTATATAGGAAAGTGTGTAAACTATGCGCAGAATACTCCATGAATCTAGAAAACTGACCTCACCCGTATGGTTTCCACCCAGGTGAGAAAATGGACCAATGGCTGGGAAGTTCCTGCTGGTTCCATGCCATCATTCCTCTTAGGAGTTTTCTGAAAGGGAGCTACTCAGCTGACGTCTAGATTCAGCCAGCTTGTCTTTGACTTTTACATAAATGCAGTGATAGGCTGCGTTCCTTCTCATCTGTATGTTGGCAAGATGTGTCTGTGTTGAGCCATCTCATTTTTTTTTATTTTGATTATTTTTTTTCTTTTCTTTCTTAGTGTTTGAAAACTGGTGTCCTTATGTCCTTATCAGGGTGTCCATGGTCCTATACCATCTTGGTATATTGAGTTTCTGACAGAATTTCCTGTTGCCGTTCCCTCTAATGTCTCCTGCTGTAGCCCCCCCCNGGGCTTTCTTCCTCTGTCTTTTTCAAACTTACCAGGCAAATCCCCACCACAGAACTCCTGCACATGCTGCTTCCATAACATGTAGTTGAATTTTTCTGTCCTGCCTGCCAGCTCCCAAATAACCACATAGAGACTACTTATTACTTATGAAGGCTCGGCTGATAGCTTAGGTTTGTTACTAACTAGTTCTTACAGCTTAAATTAGACCATTTATATCAATCTGCTTTTTGTTTCATGGCTTTATTGTCTCTATTTTGTACTGCCCATGCACCTTCTTCTCTGTGTGGCTAGCGAAGCCATCCTTTTTCTTCCTAGCGTTCTATGTGCCTGAAAATCCTAGCCATTGGCCATTCAAATTTTTATTAAACCAATCAGAATGGCACATCTTCACAGTATACAAAAAGATTACAACAATAACCTAAAAGTCTCTTCTCAAGAGATCCTGGCTGCTTTCATTTACTCTGCCAGAGTGTCACATAAAGCTGCATTATTTCAAAGTCTTTCCTGCGTATCTGTGTACTTCCAGTCCTTTCCCTGTCTTCATGTCCTCCATATGACTTATCATCCAAATAGACACATGTGTTTGTTTTTTGTCTTCTTGCTGAAAGAGCACACCTTTTAGTGCCTTACAACAAACACACTTCCTCATCACAGTTCTGAGGGTGTGCAGTATGGTTCATGTGGATCCTTTCTCTGTGCAAAGGTCCTAAGAAGTGACTGCCCTGGGCTCTTATCTGTAGGCTCTGACCTAGATTTGGAGTGTAAGTTCCTCTGGGTTGTTGACATGATTAGGACTTTAGCCTGGCATTGCTGTTTACTCAATACCTGTTAGCTGTGCCCCTTGTTTTCCCTAACTTTGTTGCCACTTCACCTTCAAAGTCAGTGAGACTAGTAAGTCTCTCTCTGGATGTGCATTTCTATTGGTATCTTCTTTTTAAGAACTTTGCAGTTACATTGGGCCCCTTGGAAAATCCAGGACCAATCTTACCTTTAGGTCACCTGTTTAACAACTATAATTCCATCTTTAAAGTCCCCCCTTGTAGCACACTGTGAAACACTGTTTTCATAGGTGTAACTCCTGGGGGAAAATTCCCAGCAAATTTGTGGTAGATGGCTGATCCCAATGTAGTTTCTTATTTGGTCCATTTCCTAGTCGAGGCTGTAGGTGGGCACAGGTCTCTGACTAAAGTTTAGTCTCTCCAATTTAGCACACTGCCCACCACAAAGCCGACATCCAAACATTTGTTAAATGGCTGAGTGACTGAGGCTGGCATGTAGTCTTGCCCTTCTTTCAGAGCTGAAAGTCAGTGACATTGACTTTTAGTTTTTTGTTGTTGGTATTTTTTTTTCAATTTTGATTTTGCTTTTTGTTTGTTTTAAAATAAGGCCTCACTGTGTGGCCCAGCCTGGTTTGGAACTCAAGTTCACCCTGCCTTAGCATCCCCAGGGCTGGGATTACAGCTATGTGCCATGCCCTACATGACTTTCATGTAACCTGAGTTTACTTACTGTGGTGTTTTCTCGGGCCCTGACATGTCACCAGTATGGCTAAGAAGATTGATAGCAGAAAATGTTATATTTTCGTGTAGCCTGCTAGTAGATACAGAGACATGCCTGGAATATTGGGTCATAGAATGCCAAGAAACCTAGAGGTTGATGGGTCAGAGAACTCTCTGCTCTACCCAACCAAACACATGTCCAGTGCTTTCTCAGAACAAGGTTCCTCAGGAACAGTAAAACTAAGCAAGGAAAGGTGGCATTGTTTGGCTCAGCTTTAAAAAAAAGTGACTTCATTTACACACGCCAGTTGGTCAATGAAAAAGTGAATGAAGAGACATGACTGAACGAGTCACTTGGATTCTGCTAATACTTCATTGTTCCATTTATATAGATAGTGTGTGCTCTTTGATCTTGAGAACGTGTGAAAAGTGAGACTCAACAAAGAACAGGTTTGCTATTTGGGTTACAGTGTGGAAAGAAAGTCTCTGGAAACAGATTTATATATTAGTTTTTTGCTTTGCTACCAGATGTCCTCCAAGTAGGAAAATATGATGGTCTGAATGACATTTTGAAGTGTGAATGCCCAGCATTTTTGAATAGACAGTGAGGGGAGAGTGTGAGGAAATGTACATGTGACTGCAGACTTTTGGATGAGACATGTATTTTGAAGTTTGCCTTACAGGTGTAGCTTTCAGAAGCAATATTTACTTAACACTCAAATGTTCGTTTCTCGTACTCAGCAAACATTTACTTAACACAGTTCCCTTTTACTCAGTCCCAAACTGGTATTTTTAAAATGTGAGTGAGCTTATTATATTTTGGAATTAATGTTAAACTCCTCCAACCTTGTGCTAATTATAATGATGGAAGTTTAGTACTTCGAGTGGAGCATCCCAGCGACTTGAGGAGGGCAGAGGGCTTTTAAACACCACAGCCACATATGGGACTTTCATGTTGAGTTCCGAAGGCAACAGCACATGGCTTTAGGGAAGGTGATGTAATATAAAATCAAAGACTGTACTCGTGCTGTATTTTTTGTTTTGTTTTGTTTTGTTTTTTGGTCAAGACAGGGTTTCTCTGTGTAGCCCTGACTGTCCTGGGACTCGCCCTGTAGACCAGGCTGTCCTCGAACACCTGCCTATGCCTCCTGAGTGTTGGGATTAAAGGGGAGAGCCCCTACCACCCAGCTCCTTGTAGTATGTTGTTAATGAGGTAATTCAAAGGGAAGTACAGACTATTTAATGTATGAAATAAATAAGCAGTATTGTTTCAAAAGAATAATATTTGGCATGGTAAATTAATAAGGAGTAGCTTTTCAAATCAGAAATTTTTTACCCAAGTGTGCTGTAAACATACAACTCTCTACAAATCCTAAGGAACAGTTTTGAAAAATCTTCATTTTAAAGAATTTTCTGTGAGCCATCCTTGTCCCAGCAGGATTCCCACCCTGTCCCTAGTATCACTGAACGTGTGGAACAAATTTGTGCTTTATGGTGAGGCCATCTTCATGTCTTCACGAAGTGGGGCAAGGGTGGGACAGACAACCTATTTCCAGAGACTGAGGCCATCTGCATGAAATGTCAGCCAAGCGGCCAGATGTTTGCTACGGGTTGGCGCTCACATTTGGCTTCTTGACGAATTCCTCCTCTTTCCTCCCATATGCTTGAGGGATGCTCAGAGAGAATTTGTCTGGGTTTATGGAGGAAGCGGGCAGTGATATTTTGGTGTCCTGCAGGGGGCGAAGTGACCTCTGCTTTTCTCCAAGTGTTCTCAGGTTCCAGTGAATTCAGAAGCTGGACCTGCTCAGGTCCCCTCAACTTCATTCTGCTTGCACTTGAATCACACGTGTGCTTTGTCCAGTCCCCTGATTTAAGACCTCTGGGCCATATGGAGTCCCGGATGGGATGTGGTCAGGGAAGCAGGGAGTGGGAGGGCCACCAATTAAGGCTCTCTCTGCACCTCGAGCTCCAGTTGACAGAGAGAAGCTGTGCTTCCATTTTGCAGACATTGAAATCTGAGGATAGTATCTCTTCACTCATCACTCTGAACCCAAATGGACCCAAGTGCTTGCCTGCCTCCGCACAACGGACATGACCTGTAAGGACACATTCTTAGTGACCCTCAGTTGGGCATTACTGTCCTTATGACCTCCCACGCCAAACCTTTTTTTTCAGGCTTCCTCAGATTCACATACTCACCACCTGAAGGCACCCACAGGACACCCCCCTATTTTAGCACTATTCTATGAGAACAGAGTCCCTTTTGGTAGGGGTAGGGAGCCCATGTCAGGCCTGAATTAGGGATGCTGTTGAGGAATGTGGTTGATTGCTGTTATTTTAGACTCACACTATGTGAGTCCCTTAAAAGGGTGGTCAGTAGTCTACCCCCACATGTAGGTTCTGCGCTAGGCTTATCTTCATAGAACCATACATAAAACACAACTCCACTTTTGTGTTTTAAATGGCATAGCCCTATGGAGTGCCCTCAAGGTTTATTTGTTCATTTGTTTCTATTTTCACAGAGCTCAGTGCTGTCTTCTCTGTTCTTATAACCTGAGCTTCTCATAGTGCACATATGCCTTGCCAGATCCCTCACAAAGGAGGTAGGGCTGAGATTGTGCAAAGAGGAGGCCCTCAGCTGGAATCCTTCGTGTACTGGCTGGACTTCAGATCTTCTGAGTGGAGCTCTTGGCCTCTTGGGCAACACCACAGTGATTTTATACTTGTATGATGTCCTAGATAGAAGAAATGGTGCAGGATTTTCACTTCTCAGGGTCCTGGCATCCTAAACCAAGTATTGATGATCTCCGATGTTTCAGACCATGGAAACTAAAACTAAAAGTCGGTGAAGTTTCCTGAGTCTTACGTTCTCCCCAGGGGAAAGAATCTAATGTTTAAGGTGGGTTTGATTATAAACATCCACAGATGAGCGGGCATTTGAGTAGTGTAGAGGGAAATCAATTTTCATCGTTATTGGTAGAAGGTGGTATTGGAAGTGGTCCCAATTTGTTCAAGGATTGAAGCAACCTGGTCTCGGGGCCCTGTTTATTATCCTGGCCATTTTCTCTACTTTCCAGGCTTCTGCTCTCATTGAGACTATCTTTACCACCCTCTTTACGTTTTATCTGGAATGTGTAACTTATATTTTATCTCAGTACGTTAAAATTTAATGCTAATCGACAAGTTGCATTGAGAGGCTAGCAAGGACATAGGGAAGGCTTTCTTAGTAACACTAGCAGATTGGGGCCTTTTTCATGTCGGTTTTGGTTTAAGAAGGCAAACGGAGCCCAAATGAAGAGATACATTGAAATATCTGATTGGAAACCTTCAGGATGCTAATCTGGCTTGTCCTAGGCCCTCTCCGCAGCGAGAGTGTGAGCAGCTTCCTCGCAGGGTGTGTCTTACAGCAGCTGCCTTTGAGAGCCACGTGTCCGCTAAACGCCTACATTCCATCAATAAGAGAAACCAAGGAGGGAAGGAGAAAACTTACATTATTTTCTCCCTCGGTAACTGCATGGATTAAATAACCGTGTTTACTTACATTTAACACAACTTGACCTTTGACGAGGTAGTAGCAGAGAAAGGTTTAGACCGGGGTCGTGATCAGATCTTTCTTCCTAGTAATGACCTCTTTACCTTTCTTACCCGCCCAAGCAACTCCCTGTGCCTCCAAGAATTCTCCGTGCTAGAAACCTACGCGCAGCGGAGGCGAGGCCTCGAGAGAAGGGAGGGTGAAAGAAGGGGTGGGCCTATGTAAATATACGCAAGAATCGTCTCTCCATTGGATGTTAGCCTGTCCGTTACCGAGAAGGGCGGGGCGTTCCTGGGCTTGAGTGCGGTACCTGAGCGAGACGCGCAGCAGAAAGCCCACGTTGGCGGCTGCTGGGAGCGCAGCGCTTAGAGGCGGGAGACAGCGAATTCCCTAGCCGACGCCGCAGCCTCTAGTCCGCTCCCTGGGTCCTCTTCTCTCCCTTCGCCTCCGAGAGTGAGTTCCTCCGGGTATCCGAGAGATCGCGGAGAGGAAAGCGAGATCCTGCCCGCCTCTACTTGGGGAGGCGTGTGGAGATTCCGAGGGGGAGCGACGGTGCCCGAGGGCGGAGGGGCGCTGAGTTTCGGGCCAGAGGGAAGTTAAAGCTGCACGGAGAAGACTGGCTTTTTAGGACGCGGGGTCGCCACAGCCCGGAACCCGAGGCAGGGTAAACTTCACGATCGTCATACAAGCCAGGAGGGACGTGCGCTGGGATGGTGCCCGGCGTCGCCCCCAGCTCCTGAGCTGTTGCCTCCGGTCCCCCTCGGCCAGCCTCCTGCAAGGGCACAGGGCAGCACACGTGTGCGGACTACGAGTGACCGCGCCGTGACCCGTCCAGGGGTGCCGGCTGCAGCGCAGTCCTGCTTAGGACACACCTGGCTCAACCCGTGCGCCTCCAGAGACCCGTGGGAGGGTGGAGATCCTGGCCATCGCACCTTCGTCTCTCCTCCGCCTGGGCTTCTGGGGGCGCCGCGGATGACCATGAGAGATAAGGACTGAGTGCCAGGAACGGGAAGAGAGCCCGCCGAGAGG
>LOJH01029570.1:1438-18817 GCA_001685095.1 Ellobius talpinus
TTGTTTCCAGATTCTGGCTATTATAAATAATGATTTGTGTAGCTGCAGCTTCTGGTTAAGAGTTCCTCTGAGATCGCAGGGGATGGTGGGTTTGGGGGTTGAGTGGGACATTTAGCTTACAATGTACAATCTATGGAGGGGATGTTGGATCAGTCTATCTGCAGGAGGCTTGCCTGCTGGCTGGCTAGAGAAGATGAGGTAGCTGGGGGAGGCACCCTGGGTTTTGGTCCAGTACCAAGGGTCTAGAGAATGGGGTGTACAGCTGCGTGGCTGATCACTCACCTCTTGGACAACCTAGTGACTTTGATATAAATACTTCTATACAGTTTCTCCCTCAGTATTCAAAGCCATCTAATTAGAATTCACTAATAGTTGTTTATTTTATATAGAAAAATCATGCACATTTTCCTATATTACACATTTCATTAATACTGTAACTGACACATGTCATAATGGTTTGAATATTTGTTGTCTTATTGAGACATGAAGAAAATTCAACTTGGGGAAATTTAACTATTGTCTTTAAATAATTAACAACAATCAGAGACAATATATGTATGTATCAAATTTGGTGAACACCTAGGTATTTCATTGATAATTTGCTTACACATATTGATAATAACATAAAGACAGATTCCTAAAATTGGCAACCTGGCTGATATTTCAGATAAGTCTTTTGAATACATAGGTCCTTGCTTCAGTGATTGGGTATGGGCTAGGAGCTTCAAGGTTCTTGATATTTAGTTCAAAGAATTGAAGTAACAACTTACAATAAATATAAAAGTATTGAGAAAACTTTATTCAAAGTGAAGTGATAGAAGATATCTGATACAGCAACAAGAGCAACTGCAGGCACATATCTTGAGTACTCAAATACTGTTATTCTTTGGGGGTTCATTTCTGGGGCTCGGGAGAAGAGGAGTTGATATATAAATGGATTGGCTTGGTTGGTTCTTTGTTTTGACTGAAACATCTAGTTGTGTAACTGTTTCTCTCCTGTGCCCATCTGTTCTCATAATCATTTAACATTTCTCTGTACACTTAATCATATATAGGCACACACTGATAAACAGGGGTTTCTGTATTTGGGGAAAGATTTTGGTATACACACTTCATGATATATATATATATATATATAACAAATCTGAATTAATTGGATACATCCACCACAACTTAATACCTAACACTAGGAAGTGGGATATGATAAAATAAATAAAACCTAATTTTAAGAGACTCTTAGAGAAGGAGGAATTTAGTCCATGTCTAAAGGGGAAAGAATATGCAGTACAATGCAGGTGAGAAGCCTACATTTCCAAGTGTCTGTACATACATTTTTCCAAGAGGTTTTGTGAATATTATGTATTCAGGCAAAAGTCTCAAACTGTTAAGTTAATTACTAGAAGAATGGTATTTGCAGAGACCAAACCAAGCAAAGTCCTAGATTATTGTGGTATTCCCTATGCTTGTGTACTTTATTATAAAGCCTATTTATGGATCACACAAGGTGTTGTTCACATTTCTGTGGTCAGCTGATTAGAACATTTGACTACCTTTGGAATTTTGATCCCCATTTTATAATCCAATTTTCACAAATGGTGGGTATTTGAACCTATGCATAATTTTATTGTGAAACATAATGTCGCTATTTTCCTTACTACAACAATTAAGAAAAGTCATAATTTCATGTATTGAATTTTTCAGTTTAGAATTCTCATTTATTCTCTTACATAGCTTAATCTTTCATCTCATTTTACCATGTCCTTGAGAATTTTGTATAATGTACTTTATGTTCACACTTCCTCCAAATTCTCTCACATTCCCATCATACTCTTCATAATTTATAAATATGTAGTAGCTATTCACTGTAAGTTCTAAAAGTAATTTCTCAAGATTGCATTTCAAATTTTCAACTTCAATTTTTTAAGAAAGACCTGCCTGTTTATCAGTGAGAGTCCCTTGGAAAAATTAAATGTTCTTTTGCAAGTGATAACTTCTTATCAGCATGAAAACTGTCAATTTTTTTTTGTGCTTGTCTTCAGTATCCTTGGAAACTGTCTTCTCAATAGTGCTGTATGAAAGGAGAGAAGGTTAGCACCTTCCTTAAATATATGAAAGTCTTTTATATAAAATTTTGTAGTACTTATACATAAGATATTTAATTGCCCTATATACTTAAATCATTTTGCAGTTCTAAATGCATTGCAAGTTCTGTGATAGTAGTCATACTGGAGATTACTGGGGAATAAAAATCACTTTCTTTATTCATACAGTAGTGAGGAAAATATTACAGGTATATCTTAAGTTCACAGTGGCTTTCAAAGATTGATTTATATATCAAAGCCATTTGAATATCCATGTTCTGAGATTTCCACAAATGCCATTTAATTTGCTGAAAATTATGTTCAAAATGATTTTTTTGTTTCTTTGATTGCTTTTCTGTCATAAACTCCATGGAATATCTACTTTCTAGAACAATTTTAGATTCTAATTTGACAGGAGTCTTAACTTAAAATTCTGGTAGGAAATATTGAACTTTATCTTTTCTAACTTTCTAAATTGTCTATTTCTTCATAGTTCAGAAATATAGATGAGGTAATGGTGGACACATGGTCCTGCTGCAGTTGAGGACCACATTGATTTCCATCATTCATTTTACCACCAAAGGCCATGTAGATATATGTGGTCTGCGCTGCTGCTTGAAAGAATGCTGAGATGCCCCTGGGTAGTATGTTGGTGTTTGTGGCACATATTCCCCCAGATGTAATGTTGATATTCCTGGCCTGTGCTATGGCATGCCATATTATGTTCATGATCTTTACTACCGCCAGAGACCATGGTGAGGAAGGAGGACATGTTGATGTATGTGTGCCATGATATTGCCCAGTGTGCCATGTAGATGTGAGTAGCTTATGCTGCCACCTGATGCCATGTTGTCCATCATCTGTGGGACTATAGGGAGCCAGGACTGGGTCTGCAGTAAATTTGCAACTGAGAGTACTTGTTGAGTCCATTTTCTGTCTATCACCAAAGGTCATGCAGATATCCATAGTTTGTGCCACCACCATCTCAAGCCATGCAGATGTGAATGCTGCCACCTAAAGACAAGTTAGTGTCTTTTTGTACTGTGTTGCCATTGGGAGCCATGTCTGGGTCGATGGTACTGTTTCAGCTGTGGTCTTGCTGATGTTTGTAGCTCCTGCAATCACTGTGAAAGCCATGTAGATATCTGTGTCCTGTGGTCCACCTGAGGCAATGTTGTTTTCCACAGGTCAGGGTGCTACTTGGGACCATGTCTGGGCCCATGGCCCTGCTATAGCTAGGGGCCATGTTGATGTCTGTAGCAAACATTTAAGGTGGAGACTATGTAGATGTCTATGGTCTAGGAATTCCATGAACCCTGTTTCTGCAGACCGAAAAGGACAAGAAAGCTTCTTTGCAGTGGCATTAGTGACTGAAGACTCAGTTTAGAAAGATTTATAGAAGCCTTCTGTGACAATCCCCCCACCTCACATCTCCCACCAAACTAACAGCCTAGACAGGAAGTCATGGAAGAGAACTTATAAAAATTGTAATAAAGATGTGTAGTGTAACTCTCCATAATAAATGGCTACTGATATGGTGTGGGTGGGAAAGGATTCACTTTTCATCAAGGGGCTGACCACTATGAGTTTGACTATGTTCCAGTGATTATATGGACAGTGGATCAACACAAAGTATGTTTTCTCTTAACCTTATTTTTGTATGGGAACCCACACGACTAGGAAGGCAGACCTGGGAGGACTCGAAAATAAGGTTGATTGGGGTTCATTTTGTGAACACAAATAATCCATGAAAATATTACTTACAATAAAAGAGAAAAGAAACAGATAAATAACACCAAAATAGATTTCTGTATGTTTTTATTCTCGATATCCTGACATTAAAATAAAATGTTCATCCTATAATGAAACATGATAAATTTAGAAATTATTTCTGCCATGTAAGTTCTATTTTAAATGCATGTACAATTTAGATGTCAATTTTAAAATTATTGCTGTATTTCTAAGCTTTAAGATACGATTTTGAGTGTATTTACTCAATCTATGTGAAACTTCACATTTCAGTCACTTCTATCTAGACATGTGTGCCAATTTAAAGAGCAAATTTAGCAAACATCAAGAGGTGTTCTCTTTTCCTCTTGGAGCGATTGTATCTTCCTATAATGATTCTGAGGATCTTTCTAGTATCAAAGCTGACTCCCCCCTTGTGAGGTTGGTCTTCGATCCAATTAATAGAAGAACTGATTACTCCCAAATAGTCATTCTACTATGCATCAGTGGGCTAGTAGGCCTGAATTGTAGGATACAGGTTCAAGAACTGGCTAAGTTCACTGAGATCTTTACCCTCCCGCATAGCAGGGTGCATAGAACTTAAACTCATGTCCTTCACATTGCAATGGCAACAAGTATGATTACTTGTACCGATTTGTACAAGAACAAGACAGTTCAATATTCCAGCATGGAGGCCAGAAAGACAATTATAGAGTTATAGTCTGTCATCATCATTTCAAGAAGCATAGCAGCAGGCAGACAGATATGGTGCTGGAGAAGGAACTGAGAGTTTAATCAAGTACATTTTCATTGGTAGGCATCAAAAGACTGTGTACCATACTGCGTGTTGCTTAAGTATATAAAACCTCATATAGTGCCACTGCACTTCCTCCAACCAGGTCATACCTACTTCAAAAATGCTACACCTCACAATAGTGGCACTTCCTTTGGGCCAAGCATTCAAAAACTTAAATCTGTGGGGTCATGCCTATTCAAACCATCACCTACTTTAAGCTTTGAATTTTATAAAAATGTCTCATTCCTCTCTAAGTAGTCAATTAGATACACTAGATACATTTTCTATTAATTTCCCCTAATAAAACAATATTTATATTGTCCTCATTAATAATATACTCTAATTCATAGAATATTTCTTCAAAGTGTCACAAAGGAGCATTGGCCAGCATAATTAATAACTTAACAGATGTGCAATAAAATTTAACTTATGTAGAAATGTTTTTAAATACCATTCTGTACCAACAAAAAAAATCAATTTTGTAAATATGAATATTTTCTCATAATTCTTTAAAATGTATTATAGTGTGCAAAGTTTACTTTTTTATATGGTTATATCTTTATGAAAAATTTATTTGTGATATAATCTTCCATATTTTCTAAGCTCTATATAGAAATAGATATCAGGCAGACAATGCAAAAGTTCCTCATATTGATGAATCACATATTAAGGGTTTCTTTAAAGAAACAATAAAAAAGTAATAATGGGACATTCTAAATCATATTAAAGTTTTCTTTTAAAAAACAATAAAAAGTAATGATTTGGTAATTCTCCATTAAAAATCTTACCTGGCTTGCTTTACTATTCTAGAGTACACATTTTTATTTCACATAAAAGTGCTCATATCCATGATTCATATTCATCCCCACTTAAAGTAAATATGTGTGTTAGTGTCATCTTGTTATGAGCAAGGAGCAGAGATGTGTAAACCAGGTCAAGGTTGATCTCAGGTGACAGAATTGTGAAAAAGATTATGCAGACAGATCAACATGACATCATATTTAAAACTATAAAGTAGAGTCAGATGGTGGTTGTTCATGCCTTTATTCCCCAGCACTTGGGAGGCAGAGGCAGGCAGATCTCTGTAAGTTTGATGTTAGCCTGGTCTATAAGAGCTAGGTCCATGACAGGTTCCAAAGCTACAGAGAAACCCTGTCTCAAAAAGCAATATATACATATGAATTACTTTATAATACACTAGACACTTTTATTATAAATCAGAAAAAATTTAAAACACATTCAACATATTTCAGCATGGTATACTAGCAATAATTTTTTTAAAGCTACTAATTCATCTTACTTGAACAGTTGGTTTTGTGAAACATAATATTACCTTTGGTAGTGACAGAAATGTCATTTTTTCTTATTGTTATAGAGTGTTTGTATGATAGCCAAAAACTCCAAAGGAGAAAAAAATTCACTTCAGGTGTTTTGCTGATGCTTTGCAAAATATTGACAACATATGTTGACAGTGTCCATTATGTTGTGATTTACATCCAACAGAAAGAAGTTACTCAAATGACCAAGAAAGAACTTAAGACTTTATAAATTACAACAATGGAAGTTGGAAGCCAACAGGATGTAACTGAAGGAAAGAGAAAGGGCATTCAATGATAGAAAATACACATTCCACCCTGTCCATCCACAGTATGAAAAGAAGTTATCAATAAAATATCTGTCTAGATGAAAGAGTAGAGCAAAAGTAAGTCAATAGTGTAGACCTTCCTTCCAAAGGTAAAATGGAATTATCAATGAAAATTTATTTTTCTTTGTGTGTAATGTTATAATCATTAAGTTTAAAACATATATTGTTTCAAAACTTAATAAATATTTACAATGACCTTTAAAAAATTTCCAAAATGTGAAGGTCAGGAAGCAAATTCAAGTAATAAAAAAGTGATTTCTAAACAATGAAAAAGACCAGATTTGGATAACCACAATGATAAAAACAATGTGAGGCATAGGGCTATGTTCTGTAATCCTAATTTCATGGAGGAAGAGACAGATAGATTCTTTGCACTTTCTGGCTGTTCATTGTATCTGAATCAAGGAGCTCCAGATTAGGCTTGACCATGTCTCAAAGCCTAAATTGTACAGCAAAATGCTTATCTCTGAGAATATGAACACCACATCCCTATTCCTGCAAGGGCAAGGCAGATTTCCTTGAGGAAGATGAGCAAGGACTTATTCCTGACCTTTATCTTTTTGCTTTCAGAAACATATCTCTCAAATGTGTATTTTCATGTAAATTCCTTGGGGTGATTTCTAATACTCAATTTCCTCTTTAAAAAGTCAGAATCTGTCTCATTTTAATGTGCACTCTTCTATTCAAATATCATCTCTAAATATTTTTATATTATAAGATATTAGAATATTTATGGCACCAGTGATAGTTTCCATGCAAAGGAGCACTACAGTATGTGATAAAGACTATTTCATCATCATCATTGAGGTTTCTCAACATTGGACAAAATTCAGTTACTCAACTGCAAATTATATTATTACAGCATCTTAACTAAAATGTTGAAATCCATTTAATAGTGCTAACTAACCAGTGTGAGATGGAAGAACAGATAGTAGAAATTTATGTACACATAGCTGATTTGATAACTTAAGGTTATTTGATACTTTCTGGTATTGGTGTTTATTCCTTTTATTTGTATATCCTGATTATTTTCTTCTCTTACTCTTACTCTCAAACAGGTTTATAGTGTATCCCAATGTATAATTCAACCTTTTCTACAAAAATCTCAATTGGTAGAAATTAGTTCAGGTTAATTTTCTCACAGTACATAGAAATTCATTAACAGTATACTGTTGTATTTGCATTGCTTGCATCACAGAACAATTATGGCACCTGAAGTTGAGGCTGTTCTGATAGTGTTTAAATAATTTACAGTCAGCAGTATGTTTTGGATGGGTGACCACACTAAATAAGTGTGTTATCACCATTTGATCATCATGAAAGAAACAGACCATTAAGCCGGTAATTTGCACAGGAAAAAAGGTCTGGAGATAATTTTGGAATGCCTCACCAATCTGATAATTATATGTCTGGCTCTGCAACAAACACAAAGAAACATAAATATAAGTATTTTTAGATATAAACATGCTTCCAGTACATTAATAAATTCTATTAGAATCAAGGAGTAAAAATATTTGATTAATCAGTTTTATTTTGATAATGCAAATTTGAACTTGGTGCTTTATCTATGTGAATATAGTTATAAAGCAATGACAAATAAGGATGGCACTACATATCGAAAGGGAACCATCCTCAGACATTAAACAACACTGTCTAATGCGTGGTTGATAAGCACTGTTAGCTTATTTAAGCAATAAGATTAACGGAACCTCTTAATTGGAGATTATTTGTTTTCAGAAAAACTCTTATAACTTAAACACATCTCCAGACAAAGAGCACATGCAAGATTGCTGGGAACTCCTTTCTACAGAAAGGTTTTCAGTTATAGTCAATTAGAACAAAATTATTAATAGCAGCTTTTGTGATGTACCAACTATAGGAGCAAAGTAGGGCACCGAGTTTTAGAAACATCATCCCTGCTGGCTACAAACATACAGAAGGCACATTTTCCCCTTTTGTATATCTAAACCCCCTGTTGACATTGGGGAAGTGGAAGCAAATAATTATGTCACTGTTCTATTACTGGGAGGCCCTACCTTGACCAAGGCCACTTTCATAAAAGAAAATACTTTATTGGGGCCTTCATTACTGTTTTAGAAGGTTAGTTGATGATCATCATTGTGGGATGCTGACTGACATAATACTGGAGTACTACCAGAGAATGATACCTTCTGATCCACAGGAAGCAGAAAAATGAGGAAAACTGTGCCTGATATGGACTGTGGAACCTTCTAAGCCCTCTCCCATTGACATACATGCTCAAAGACCACATCTTTTATTTTAATTTATTTTTATTTTTAAAACAATGTTATTTTTTACACAACAATCCCAGTCTCCTCTCTCTCCCCTTCTTTCATTACTCCACCTTACCACACTCTAGCAACACTTCACTCCCTCATCCACTCCGCAGAGAGGGTGAGGCTTCCCATGAGGAGTCAACAAAGTCTGTAACACCACTTGAGGCAGTACCAAGGCCCTCCCCACTGCATCTAAGCTGTTCAAGATATCCCTCCATTGAGAATGGGCTCCAAAATACAGTTCGTTTACTAGGGGTAAATACTGGTTCCACTGCTAGTGGCTCTACAAACTGTCCAAACCTCACAGCTGTCACCAAAATTCAGAGGACCTAGTTCAGTCATATGCAGGCACCCAACTGTCGTACTGGAGTCTGTTAGCTCCCACTTGCTTGAGTCAGCTGTTTTGGGGGTTTCAGGGATCTTGATCTCTTTGTTAATGCTATTACTTCTTCCTCTCTAAGACTGGAGACCAGGAGCTTGGTCCAGTTTGTAGGGGTGGATCTCTGCATCTGCTTCCATCAGTTACTGGATGTATGTTCTATGATGAAAATTAAGGTAGTCATCAATCTGATTACAGAGGAAGGGCAGTTAGGGTACCCTCTCCACTATTGCTTAAATTTTTAGCTGGGTCATCCTTGTGAATTTCTGGGAATTTCCTTAGTGTGTATATGGACTACCCAAATTGGACTTTGTTGCCTTTTTTCTTTCACTTATTATTTCTTCTTTTCTTTGGGGGAGATCACAAGATGGGATGGACTTGGGAAAAGTGAATGTGATCAAAATATGTTTTGCAAACCTCGCAAATATCAATAAAAATTTATGTGGGATTACCTTATGTATGCTGTGAATATGATGGGTTAATAAAGAAATCTGGCTTGAGTCTATGGCAGGGCAGAATAGAGGTATGCAGGGAAGGCAGAACTAAATGCTGGGAGAAAGAAGAGTGGAATCAGAGAGAAGCCATGGAGCCACCACCAGAGACAGAGTTGCTGAAACTTTGCTGGTAGGCCACAACCTTGTGGTGATACATAGCTTAATGGAGATGGATTAAAGTAAGATATAAGAGAGAGCCAATAAGAAGCTAGAGCTAATGGGCCAAGCAGTGATTTAATTAATACATTTTCTGTGTGATTATTTCTGGAGTATGTGCTGCTGGGCTGCTAGGAAATGAACAAATTGCCAGGATCAAATGAGCAGCTCCTTTCAACAAAAAATATTTTGGAAACAAAATTTACCCTTTGATGTAGAAACAAAATACCATTTAACTGTTCTGTTTTGTTTACATCTATTACATATGTATTTACCTCAACTATAATGTTACATAAATCAAATCTAATAAGACAGCACTAAATAAATACACAGCAATATCTACTGCATTGTAAACATTTTAAGTCACTAAACAAATACCTCAATAGATGAAAATATGTAAACATAGTGAAAAGTGTATTTTCATTGTCTTTCATCTGATGTTTATTTTTATACAGATTCTGTATAGAAGGAGGGACAGAGAGGGAGGGAAAGGAAAGTGGTATCTTGAATGAAGGAGCCAAGAAAGGGCTAGTGAGAAAGCTGGCACTATGGAAATTATCAGAAATCCATAAGGATGACACCAACTGAGACTTTAAGCAACAGAAGAGAGGACAGCCAAACTGCCATTTCCCTGTAATCAGGGAGTGGGTGGGAAGAGGGGAGGAAGTGAGAAGCTATGTAAACTGACGAAAGGTTGAATCATAAATTGAAAAAACAACAACAAAAAGAAAACATGTCTCCCCTCATACTCTCTTAGAAAAGCTGTATTGTAGAGGATCTTTATTACCTGCATGGAAAGAACCCACACAGGACTCAGTCAGATAGCTATGGGATTTCTACTGACACAAGAAAGTTAGGAACACACAGCACAGACACGTTGAGGTCAAATATTTGCCTGCCTCTCAATGTAACAGAGATAATACAGGTCATCATGACTGATTTTCCATTTCATATTTCACAGGTGAATGAAATTATGAAGAAGAAAATCTGTATGGAAATTCACAAATTAGGAAGTTGCTGCTTCCATCCCTTTTCTTTCAAACCACATAAAGAGGAACATAGATATGTCTCATGCACACTTAACATTGTTACAAGAATATTTTACACATTATCTACAAGTTTCTAAGATAATTGTTAACCTCTCTGTTCTAAAGCCGTGGTTCCACTGGGAATTAATACTCTGAGGAAGAATTTAAATCTTAGATCTGATGAAGAACAGTGTATTGCCTCTGCTAAAACTGTGTCTTCAAAGTTATGATACGCAAGAGAAAGATGTGATATATGTGAAGCATTACAAAAAATGAGTTCCGTTTGTTATTCATGCCTTTGTTTTCTTGTATTTGTCTTACAGTTTTTCAATATTTTTATTTAGGAACAATGGTTTATAAGGGAGTGATTTCTGTAAGGAACGTGAATAGAGTATTTATGCAAGATAATTAGAAACTTGCCTAGATGCAAATTCACTAAACTTTAAAAAAATATGTTCTGATTGCCATTTCATCTAGAAAACAGCAAAACATCAGTTTGCAAAATCTGAAAAGGGGGCCTGAGAAAGCAGTAAGGGAAGATGAAAGGTCTGAGTCCTGATGTAGGCCTCTCTTCTTATACTCAATTGTAGCTATAAAGCAGACCAATGATTGGTCTATAAAAATATAAAACCATTTGAAAACTCAACAAAAATTTAAAAAATAGTTAATAACATTTGAATTGCCATATGTAAATTCAACCATATTTTTAGAAACTCATTATTTTTAATGATACAAAGTTAAATTGAGCAAAAATGTCATGGTGACTATTAAGTTCTTAATCTTTAATGTATGTTTGTAAGATAATGAACCATATTTTCCCACTGTGTAACTACACCAGGGGGACTGAGCAGCACAGTTTGTTGTTGGTACAAAATATTTCAGGTCACTGGGATACCACTTAGTAAATTAGCCATCATTAAGCTAAATTATGCTCTTGTGTTTAACATAAAGGTCAACATACCTTTCAAAAAATGTTAGTTGCTAAGAGGGACTGCTCGACTATAATCATATTATTTTCACTGCAGTTGATTTGATATTTGTATGTATTTTCTCATGTTGTGATAATTGAGAGAGTAATTTTGCTGCATATGAAGTGATGTTAACAAATATTTTTTTAAACGAACCTTACTTGTTCTACATAAATTAAAATTAGTTTATCTCTATCCTGTATAGGATAAATATTGGATAATTTCATACAAATGATCATAATTGATAGTTAAAGGTCTCTTTCTTTTTGGAATTTCAAATCTTTGACTACATATAATTGAAATGCATAATGAAAATATACACTAACATTTATGTCAAGGCATCAAGCAATATTTATATATGTTACATCTATTATAACAAGAAAATTTATTTTGGACTGAAGTCACTAAATATTGAGTTCAATGTGCAGTGTATGAATATATAACAAATACTGGGATATAAATATGTGATATTCAGTTATAATATTTAATGATTATTCTTTCTAAATATTCTATGACATACACACATATGTGCATATAAATGTATTTGATTATATGAGAACAGACAATAAAATATCAATGTGCTGTTGAAAGAATAAAGTACTTAAATATGTACATTTAGCAAGAAAATTAAGTCCTAGGTTCCATGGCCAAGTATGTCCTATCTTTAAAACAGTATACTACATAGAAATAGTTAGTTCAGCTTTACGAATTCACTAGTCACAAAATTTATGGTGCTTTGGAAACTGGTAAAATTAAAGTCACTTATAAAATAAACTTACACTCTCTTCATTCCAAAGTTCCCCTGACAATAGCAGTTGATTCCAATATCACCGTTACATGGACCACTTACTACAATGGTGAAAATGTCCTTTCTGTCATTCAAGGTGACATTCTTCAAGCAGAAACAGAAGTGTGGTTTTACCTATGAAAATGTGTCCTGAAATAAATGTTTAGTAACAGAAATATTCATCATCCACTACAAACAAGTAGAAATACTCCTAGAAAGGTAAATAGAGTCACTGAATTTCCTGGCCTGTGTCATACTTCTAAAACATGTGCTCCACAAAATTGGAAAATACAAAAGAATTTTTTTGATAGGTAACACTTGCTAAAGTTAAATAGAGATCAGATAAGCAATTTAAATAGACAAATAACTCTTAAGAAAATAGAATCAGTCATTGAAAGTCCCCCAGCCCACCCTCCCCAATCCCAGCGCCAAACAATTTTAGCACAGATTTCTATCAGATATTTGAGGAAGATCCAATATCAGTACTCATCAAATTATTTCACAAATTAGAAACAGAAGGAATATTTCAAAATTCAGTCATTTATGTGTCCTCAGTTATCTTGATTCCCAAATAAAAAAAAGGAAAAAAAGAGAAAAGCTAAGCTAAGGAGAATTACAGACTAACATGATCAATATTCCTCATGAACAATGATGAAAATACTCAAAATATGCTGAATAACTGAAAAATATGCTCAATAACTGAATCCAAGTTCACTTCAAAAGACCATCCACTATGATCAAGTAGATGTTATTGCAGAGACACAGATGCAGGGATGGTTCAACATATGAAAATCTGTCAATAATCTACCATATAAAAATTCTGAAAGAAAAACAAATGATCATCTCATTAGATGCTAAAATGGTCTTTGACATAATCTATCATTCCTTCATGAAAAATATCTTGGAGAGATTAATGATACAAAAGAAATTTCCTACAAGTCTATAGACAATACCCAATTAAATAGAAAGGATCTCAAAGCAATTTTACTAAAGTCTGGAATTAGAAAAACCTATCTACTCTCTTTGTATTTATTCATTATAGTACTTGAGTTTCTAGCCAGAGCAGTAGGGTGACTAATGGAGTTTAACATGATACAATAGGAAAGGAAGCATCACTATGTGCAGATGATATGGAATATACATAAGAGTCTTATTTCAGGTTTTTATTGCTATGAATAGACAACATGACCATGATAACACTTATAGAAAAAATTAATTTGTATGGTTCATTTACAGTGACAGTGGTTCAGTTCATTATTATCATTATGGGAAGTATAGCATACAGGCAGACATGGTGTTGGAGAAATAGCTGAGAGCGCTTACTTTTTTGTTTTTCTTTAAAGAGAGCTTATCTTAAAGGCGACAGGAAATCAATTAACAGTCACAATGAGGAAAGTTTTAACAAAAGAGACCTCAAAGCCTACGACCACAGTGACATACTTCTTCCAAAAAGGACAGCTCTTAATAGTGCCACACCCCTTGGCGTCCATCTTCTCAAAAACTGTAATGAGCGACCCCAAAAATCTATAAGGAAACTACTATAGCTGATAATCACCATCAGAGAATGGCTGGATACAAGTTTAACTTAAAAAAGTAAGCAACCCTCTTGTATAAAAATGAAAAGTGGATAGTTTGGATAAATGGTGGTCTATTTTATTGATTTTCTCAAAGAACCAACTCTGTCTTATTGATCCCTTCTATTGTTTTATTTTTTTCTATTTTGTTGATCTCAGCTCTCAATATGAATATTTCCTTCTCTCTAATCCTCCTGGGTGAGTTTGTTTTTCTTTTTGTTATAGAATTTTCAGGTGTTCTGTTTACTCACTAGTGTGTGATTTTTCCAGGTTCTTTATGTAGGCATTTAGTGCTTTGAAGTTTCCTCTTAGCACTGCTTTCCCTGTGTCCCATACATTTGGTACTAGTAAAACTGGATATCTGCATGTGGAAGAAAGCAAATAGATACCTATCTATTGCCCTTCAAATAACTCAAGTTCAAGAGGATCAAAGACCTCAATATAAATCCAGTTACACTGAACCTGACAGAAGAGAAAATGAGGATAGCCTTGAATTTATTGGCACAGGAGGCAAACTCCTTAACAGCTCACTAACAGTGCAGGCACTAAGATAAACCTTTAATAATGGTACCTCATGAAGCTGAAAAACTTATGTAAGGCAAACAACAAAAATGTATCCTACAGAATGGTAAAGATTTTCATCAATTCCACATCTGACAGAGGGCTAATATCCAAAATAAATAACGTCCTCAAGAAATTAGGCACTAAAAATCCAAATAATGCCATTTAACAATGGGGTATAGATGTAAATGGTGTATTCTCAACAGAGCATGACTGAAAAAACACTTAAAGATTTATTAAATATTCTTAGCCCTCAGAGAAATGCAAATCCAAATTACTCTGAGTTTCCGTCTTACACCTGTTAGAATGCCTAAGTTTTAAAGCACAAGTGACATTTCATGCTGGTGAGAATGTGAAACAAGGGGATCACCCCTCCATTGAAGGTGGAAGTGAAAACTTGTATAGCCAAGTAGAAAATCAATATAGAGATTTCTCAGAAAGTTGGGAATCAAACTACCATAAGATCAAGCTACACCACTCCTGGGTATATACCCAAAGGATGTTCCATTGTATCACATGGACACTTTATCAACTATGTTCATAGTGGCTTTATTCATACTTGACAGAAGCAAGAAAGAGCCTAGCTATCCCTCAACCAAGGGACGGGAAAGGAAAATGTTATACATTTACAAAATGGAGCATTTCTCAACTGCTAAAAACAATGACATGAAATTTGTACGCAAATGGATGGAAGTAGAAAAAAAAATTGTTCTGAGTGAGATAACTGATTCCCAGAAAGACAAGCATGGTATATACTTACTTATAAGTTGATATTACCTGTGAAGTAAAAGATAATCATGTTATGGTACATAGACACAGGGAGGTTATGTATCATGGTGAGTTTAATGGGGGAGGCAAGGATCTCTCGCGGAAGAGGAAATAGAATAGACTTCACCAGTGAATTGGATGTTGGTGCTGATGTGAACAGGCAAGAGCTAGTTTGTTGGGAGAAACTTCTGAGAGAAGCAACTGGAATCAGGGGCATTTGGGAGATGAGATAGAAAAAATAGTGCAATGGAATCTCCATGGAATGTGCAAGAGTAACCCTAGCAAAGGCTCTAGTAATGACAGACAGGGAGCCAGAATCACCACCTTCTGTAATTAGGCATGGCGTTAAATGGAAGGATTGGGACACCATCCCAGTAACAAAACATTTTACCTACAATCTGTCTTATATGCAGTGTGTTCTGGAACCGGAGACTAGCAAATTTTTTATCAAAGAGACCAAAGAGATTTCATTCAGAAACTTAAGGGAACACATACAGAATCCCACAGCTAAACATTAATTAGGTGAAGCTGGGGGAGTATTGTGGAAAAAGGGGAGTAAAATTAGAGGAACCAGAGTGGTCAGGGATACCACAAAAACACGGTTTACAAAATCAATTGCAAGGGAGCTTACAAAGGTCAGGGAGCCTGAAGGAATTGACCTAGGTCTTCTGCATATATATTATGACTCAATGACTTGGTGTTCTTATGGGATCCCTAAAAGTGGTAACTGTGGTAGTTGCTGAGTCTTTTGCCTACTTATGGGAACCTTTTCCTCCTACTGTGTTTACTCATACAGCCTTCATGTGAATACATCCTGTGTGCCTGGTCTTGTAGTAGTATAGTATGCAGTGGTCTGTGCATAGGGTTGAAGGAAAGGAGGATACTGAGATGCATAATCCCAAGTAGACAAAATAATGGGAATTTCAGAACAGAGCCTTGGGTGAGTGAGAGAAAGTTAAGAGCACTTGTTGCCCTGTTACTCCTCGCATATTGAGTAGGATAAATGAGCAGAAGACTCAGCCTGAGCACACTGGGTATGGTTAGAGTCTGTGCCTCAGGCTGCCATGCACACACATTTCCCTCTATTATAATTTTATGAGGTGACTGAATGGTAAATGCATTGGCACTTAGAAAGGAGATAAGCTTGAATCACTAGCAATAGGACTCCAAAGCTTAATGTGTAGATTTACAAATAATTACCAACAGTTAAAATCATCACCCTATTCACTTGTTTTAGCATCATAATCTTTAGTGCTTTATTTGAAGGCATTTCTTAACTTAGTACTGTAACAGAGCATCTTGTTTTAGCAGTTAGAGAGGAGTTATTTATGACACTTAATAGCAATATGAAACAAATAAATTTTATAGATGTATGTTGTTGGTGATTAAGTAAAATAGAAAATGCAAAACATTTAATCTTATATGCCTGATGTATCTTCTGAATTTGAGTTTCATTTTCAAAATTATTCTACTAAAACCAAATATATAGGAAATTAATGCATACTTATAATAGAGATAACAGCTTTTATAGAGTGAGATGATTATTTTTATAACCCAATTAAAATTTCAGAGTTAGTGTTCCTTCATTACTGAGATTGGATTTTCTTTAATCAGAAGCTTCATATATTTTGCCTCTTCCAAGTTTACATATGTGAAATGTACATTTAGGAAATGGAGGAGAAATACAAGTACTTTGACAATCACATAATCTGTTGAAATTTAACTTTTGTCCTTATTTATTTTAACCCTATAAAATGTAACATTTTTCCTGATTACTGTTTCTTAAAAAAACAAAACAAAAAACAAAAAAAACCCAAAAAAAAACCATGATCAAGCAAAGAAACTTCCTGCAAGAATGGGCTCATTCAGCCTGCTGTGTTTTTCAAGGTTAAACGTATTTATGTATCATCATTTTTCAATGTGGCAAAAAACTTAAAACCTACCCTGAAGAATATGAGTGATGACATTAACTTCCAGAATGGGGATTGAATTTCACCATTTTAGCTTTGTTTCTTAGTCATAAAATAGCTTTCTCCCAAAGCTATATTTTGTACTGACTTAGGTGATGTAGGTGGATCTTCTGTCTATGTGTTACTTTCATTGGTCAAATAAAGAGA
>LOJH01029571.1:2764-15246 GCA_001685095.1 Ellobius talpinus
TCTCTCTCTCTCTCTCTCTCTCTCTCTCTCTCTCTCTCTCTCGTTTTGTTTTTTCGAGACAGGGTTTCTCTGTAGCTTTGGAGTCTGTCCTACAAGCTAGCTCTTGTAGACCTCGAACTCACAGAGATCCGGCTGCCTCTGCCTCCTGAGAGCTGGGATTAAAGGCATGTGCCACCACCGCCCAGCTAAAAGAATCTCTTTAAGGTTTAGTTGGTATAGAAATAATGGGTTTCACTTTGATATGTTATATGTATTTGTTTCTGCATATTGCTCATATCTCCACTTCTCACTGTTATTTTTTTAATCCATCATCATGACTCATCAGGAGGTATTTATTTCTCTTCACATTAGAATTCCCCCTCCATTCCCCCTCTACCTCCCTCTTTCCCTTCCTCCTCCCTCACCCTTTTCTCTCTTTCATTTTTCTTTCATGTGTGTTTGTACATGTTCATATGTGGGGAGGTGCATGTATTTGTGGAGCCAGAGGACAGCCTGGGTTGCCGTTCCTCAGATGTTGCTGGGTTTTTGTTGTTGTTGTTGATGTTGTTGTTTTGAGACAGAGTTTCTCTGTATCACTTTGTTGCCTGCCTGGAACCAGCTCTTGTAGACCAGGCTGGCCTCGAACTCACAGAGATCCTCCTGCCTCTGCCTCCCGAGTGCTGGGATTAAAGGTGTGCACCACCACCGCCAGGATTTTTTTTTTTAAGATAGGTTCTGGAACTCACCATTGTAGGAAGGACTGGCAACTACGACCATGAGAGCTGCAGCTGGAATCCACATGCTCAGACAGCTCACTAACATTTTCCACAACCATGCCGCTGGCCCTTCCAGTGTTACCTGTGTGACTACTCTTTCTTGAGATTGGACCACATGGCCCAGCACATGAACCTGGACACACACACACACACACACAACCTGATGCGAAAATTACCGAGGTGGGTGCAAAATGTTGTGCTCTGCCACCTTGCAAATTATGACTGGTCTTTATTGGACCCTGAGGATAGGGTTGGGCAATGTGGATACAATGTGGGGCTTTCCCTCATACCCGCATGACTGTGACAATACTCTTCCTCAGCCCTGTCCCCCAGGAAGAAGACAGTAGGAGCCTCTTTGACAAATTGTGTTTTTTAATTGATTAGATAATTGACTTATTTCGCTTCGGACTGAGGTTGGATGCTCTGCGAGAAATTGCTTATCTCTATACAATCCCTGACATTTGTCACTGCCTGTTTTGTTACTATAAGATTTGGTATTTTTTAATTTTAAAAAGTTTTAGATTAAAAAGGAAACTACAATAACTGAAAAGCATCATACTATCATAGAAACATATATATGAGCTAGCAAGATGGTTTGGCACAGAAAAGTCATTTGCCACCATGAATGATGACCTGAGTATGATCCCTGGAACCCACAGTGGGAGGAAAGAATTGATTCCTGCACATTGTCCTCTGACCCTAACATGTGCCTATCTACGTTCATGTGTGTACACACACATACTGTTTAGGTGGTTGGGTGCCAGGTGTTCAGTGGTCAGACGCTTAAAAGAAATCCCGCACTAGCTCAGAATCAAGAAATAGATAGTCATTTATTAAGGGGTAAACTTGCAAATCAGAATCCTCCACTTGACCAGTTGAATCACGTGATCCAAAGGAGCAGCCAGTGGGAAGGGAGCAAGGGGAAGGAGAACAAAAGGGGCGCATGCAGTATAAGAGGCCACGCCCCAGTAGGCAGGTAAATACAAGCTGTAATACTTCCTACAGCAACATAAGAATAAAGATGTAATTAATGTAAAGACATATACATAATTAGTGCAATAAAAAGAGAGCCTGGAAATTGATTCACATTTATACAGCTAAGTGATTTTGACAAAGACAATAAAGATACACAAAAAAACCAAAAGATAATCTCTTCCATAGATTGTTCTGGCAAAACTGGATATGTACAGGGGTGAGACACCTTGCCATCAATGGTTGGTTAAAGAAACCTTAGAGCGCCACCCCCCCAATGCATGCTCTTGACATGCTTTTTATTCGCCCACCAGAAAGAACTATATGGGAAGATCCTGCTTTTGGTTACATGGCACAGAGAAATCAGTCTAGAGCTGAGCTGGAAGCTTCCTCTCTCCTAGCTAGCTTTCATAGTTCCAGAACATGATATTCAGGCTTCTGGGGAGAAAAGGCATCTACAGCCTTACCCAGCTGTGAACCACAAAAACTCTAAGACCAAGCAGTCAAACAGATGTGCCCACTTACGCATTGTGCTTTGGGGATAACCAACTGTCTTAATTGGACTTCAGGCCTCTTCAACGGGAAGGAGTGCATGTCTGGAACCCTAAAATGGTCAAAAACCCACAGTAAGGGAGGACAATGCCCCAGGATAGAAGAGAATACTGTTATTAAGCTAAATTAACATAGAATCTGTAATGTATTGGTGAATTATCGTGTACTGTTTGAAATCATCAAGAAGCCAGATCTGGATGTGGGCTCTTCCCCCACCCCCCACCCATTTCAGACCCAAACACGTTTGTCTCATAGTATCTTCCAAGGCCGCTTGTTTGGGAGATAGGCTGGTCCTGCTGTGAGACAGGGAGGGGAGACAACAGCAAAACAGCCCCAAGAGCTTCTATTCTTTATCCCACAGTATAAAAGTCGAAGAGATAATAATGGGGAAGAAGCAGCAAGGTCAGCTGTGTGATGCTCAGCTGGGTGCCTCAACTTCCAAAGTTGGCTTTTGCTGACCGTCTCCAGGGCTTGACTTGATATTAGTTCTCTATCTGCTGCTATTTCTTCCTTTACTTAGAAGCCTCGCCCCAAGGGATGTTCTGAGGTGCCCGCCTGAATCTCAGTGCGGACTCCAGCTGGCTGCCTTATTCAGGCTGCTACTTGCACTGAATAGAATGGGAAAGATGGATGCTGAAACAGGAAGTGTGTAGGTTTCAAGGGAGGGCTCTCAGAGGGCCCATATAATGACGTGAAGCAAAAGACAAGTCAGTTGCTAGCAGCTGGGGCAAGACAGTAGGAGACATTATGGGACACTGGCTAGGGAGATGGGAGGTGGGGAGGGAGAGGGGTGGGGAGAGAGTGATGGAGCCCACCAGAACCCTCAGAAATTAGGTTGAAGGTTTAATTCCCGCATGATCAGGGAACAAAAGAGTACCAAGTGTCACTTCCTAATTCACATTAGTGTGGATGCCAAACATATAGTAGGCATTCTTGCATCCTCGGTCATTTTTAATCTTTACTTTTTGAGAGATGTGTACTTACCATTTTGCAAAGTATCCAGGACTCAAGAGGTTAGGGTTCAGATCAAGGTCATGGAGCCAGTTGTGTTATTTTCAAGTGTATTTGGCTTCAGAGCCCTAATTGCTCAAAGTCCTCTTCTTTAATGAGATATTAATTTTTAAACGATTTTATTTAAACTCCTGGATGCTTACAGACAAGCAGTTCATAAATTTGAAATGGCTTGAGGATCACCAAAGAAAAAATTCTCCAGGAATTAACGAACTAACTTTTGCTTAAATTTAACTCTCCAATTTGAGAGGGAAGTTGAATCTTCCTTAAAATAGTCTCGTAGTGATATCTCCACTGTCTGCAGTTATGGATTTTATACATTACTTATATTTTCCATACACTACATCTCTTTTCAGGCTGGGGCGGGGTAAGAAGAAATCACAGTGATTTCTCTTCTCTCTTCAAAATTTGTTTTGTGGAGCAAAATACTGAACACACATGACCGCTCTTGGAAGACTTCTGCAGGTTTGACAGGACCGAGGAGAGGAACCCGGAAGCTGCCCGAAGTCAACATGGCGACGTCGGATTCGTATGCCCTAAACATAAGCAGGTAACTATGGTGAAAATTAAATACAGACAAACCCCTTTACGTGCACCGCAAACCAAATGGACCCGGTAGACAGACCAGAACAATCTGGAGAACAGAATCGGAACACGGTGACCACAAGAACAAAGCGCCCCTAAACTAGCCACAGCCTGAACAATGCCACTAATTAACCACAAATCCGTCAGTGAATCAAACAAGAAAGGGCACTGTCCAATTTCAGCCCGTTTCTGGAAGCGACTCTCAGCTATGCAACAAGGAAACGCCAGCTTCTGGAAGTTCTGATTAAATGAGATTGTCTGTCTAGGAGAGTTAACCTAGCGCTTCCTGAACTCCAAGCTGTGCTGCGAGCGCTAAACCGATCCTGGCAAGACACGTTATCCATAATCTGACTGGTGACATGGAAGATCCACGGCCGTTTCTCGGTATCTCAGGGACTTTAACACAACGCATGCAAATAATGAAATAACGGACGCCTTATATCCAGTAGCATAGTGTCTGCAATGAGACTACATAAATCCTCATGCATATTTTAAATCATCCGTGGATTAGTGATCAATTAATGCAATTAAAATGCTATATAAACTGTTCTGTTAGGGAAGCAGGTAGATTGTCAGCTCATCACAATTCCTTTCTTCTTTTTTTTAAGTATACTATAGAGGACTCAGCGGCTAAGAGCACTGTTGCTCTTACGAGTTCGTTTCTTAGCTCACAGCCATCCTTAACTCCGGTTCCAATGGATGAGATGACTTTTCTTTTACAAGGCACACACCTGGTGTACGTACATAGATGCCGGCAAAACACTCATACACGACACATAAAAGTTTAAAAAAATACATCCAAAAACCCTTTTCCCTCATGGTGGTTGACTCTCTCAGAAACCGAATCTGCCGTGCGTTTAGCTAGGTGCAGAGTCGGGAAGGCAGGGAGCTTTACCACGCTGTCCAACCCGCTCCAGGAAGACCCAGTTCCGCCTCCGGAGTCACGGGAAGGCACCCCGCCCAGTGCCTCCGAACCGGAAGTTTTCTCTTCCCTGAACAAACATGGCGACCTGTGCGTCACTTGCCCACCTCCTGCAGCCAATGGATGCCCGACGTTCCGCTGACTCATATCCGCGACGTCTGCTCTACACGGTATGATGCAACGCCTCAGTCAAGGAAGCCTTGTGTGCACGTTGAGGTGGCCAGGCGGCGGTGGTGCGGAGTCGATGTCCTCGGAGGTGATCAGGGCGACTGCAGGGATGGTACTCGGTAAGTGAGCTTCGGCTTGTGGTCCCGGTACAGAAATGCTCCGGCCGAATTCCAGAACTCCCTTTCGTGCTTGGCGCAGCGTGGGCACGCTCCCAAATATTTGCGGGGTTCTGGTCCTTCTCACCAGACCCTCAGACCTGGGCCACCTGGGCAGATGACCTAAGTCCGGTTCTACTCCAGCCCTGTGGGTCCCTCGGCCACCGCCTCTCTGGCCCAGCCCTACTGCCAAAGTCTCGTGATGCCGCCCAGATTGGGGCGCAGCAAGGCGCTCGGACCTAATGAAACCCCCAACTATGCAGTTCTTCTCTTGATCTTATGGAGAATTTAAGACTAATTATTTTTCGCACAACCTCATTTTTCTGCTGAGATTTGCAGCAGTAGAAATAAAAGATTTAAGAGACCGAGGCAATGTCCCAATTAGACCTAGCAGTAGTGAGGAGGCCCTCTGCGGTTTAACCCCAGAGACTGGGTTTGTTTTGAAGAGCAGAGGGAACTGACATTTTCATTTGCTCTCGGTTCATTGTTTACCGGGATGCCTGATTCACATCTTGTTCCGTTTCATCCTCAGTACATACAGCCCTGTAAGGTGTATATTGTTTTCTTGATTTTAAAGATAAAGAAATAAGCACAGTAAGGTTAAATAAATTCTCCCCGGGTCACCCTGGCTTTTAATGTAAGGTACAGCATCTAATCAAGATAAGATGGATTTCAAAACCCCAGCCTTATTGTTCACTCAAGGAAAAGAGTCGTGCCAGCAGATTAAAATAACGAAAAATTTCGTTTAGGAAAACCAGTTTTGTAATTCATTGTGCTTGGTGGGATAGTCTTAAAAAGGGAGATCGGGAAAAATAATATGTTGATTTCTTTTGGCCTGTGTGCGTTTTTACAAACCAGATGCTTTTTCTGTTTCCAAAGATAGAAAATGGATAGAGCCGCAGCATGGTACAATGGCTGAGAGTTATTGATGAATGGTGAGTAACTTTTCCTCTTTTTATAAACAGCAGAGCTGTATGTCTCTGACCGAGAAGGAAATGATGCAACGGGAGATGGAACCAAGGAGAAGCCATTTAAAACAGGCCTAAAGGTAACCTCACTAGGGTGGCTGCTCCACCTTGAGGAAGGACCGTTGTGGCGAATGTCTGTTCAAGAATTTTATTCCATTCTTTCTTTAAAAAATACTACCTTTGTTCATGGGGGGCAGTATTTGTGTGCCTCTGCATATGGAGTCAGAAGATATTGCCCGCCATTTGTTCTGTCCTTCCTCCGTGTGAATGTTAGGTATCAAACCCAGGTCATCATGCCTATTGGCAGTCACCTTTCCCCACTGGGTGGGTGATCTTTCCAGCCCAATAGTTTTATTTCACACACTAGAGTTTGAAAAGAATCTCCTAAAAGGGAAAGTAGAAGGTATGTACACACATGTTCATTCACATGTTGATTTAATAGTTTTAGATCAGAGCCCAAACTTTTTTTTTGAGCATTTAAAGCAGTTCCTTTTCTCCACGAGATGTTCATCTCTGCACCTTTTTTTCGTCAGATTGTCTGTTTTTCAGCTCTTGTAACAGTAAAAGTTACCTCTGAGTCACACTGAGCTCTTGCCTGGGGAGTCTAAAGAGAGGTCTCTTGGTGTATTTATTATAGTACAGAGATCATCCTGACCTTGAGATGCAAAGACTTGACATATCAGCAGCCCATCCCAGGACCACTTCTCACAGCAGACTCAGGAATCTGAAGGGTGAAGACAGAAATGCCACTCGAGTAGTGTACTATTCTTTCGGGGCTTAGGAGCATCATGTGAGGTTAGCTCATTCCAAGTGGACTGTTAACATGCCACAGGAGTGCTTCAACTCACAGCTAATCCCATCAGGTTAGGATGTGATCCAAGGTGTCTCCACCATGCTATTTATTCATTGACAGGCCCGTTGAACTGGAATGCTGGGGCCCCCTGGTTTCAGCTACCCTATAAGGGGGAAGACTAAATGCTCTGCTCCCTCTTTGGAAGAGCAAGCCCCTGACACTCCTTTTTCTGTGCATCCATATCTGGCCGATTCTTGTTTTTCTAGATGCCTGACAATATCAGTCATCAAGTCCTCTTAACCTGGAGGTGTTTTCTCTTTAGGTCAGGCCAGGTTATGCCTTAATATGTCATAACCAGGGTCTTGTTTTTTTTTAACTTTTAAGAGTGAAGTCTTGTTCAATTGAGGCATCTCCTGTGACTTTCCAAAACTGATAACGCTTGAGGTGACCAGCGGAAGAGGAGTGTTGCAGCTTGAGTCCTTCTGTTATGAGGAATGATAGGCGCTTTCCATTCCTGACAGAAAAAATGAGTATCGACGTACAGTATCAGGAAAGAAGCGAAGTCTGACTGTCTGCAGATGCAGCTGTGTGTTGATGAGAGATAGAGTCTTCCAGAACACTGTAGGCAGCCGCAGCGGTCCTTCACACTGTGGTCTGATGGGGCCGTAGTTGGACATGCAGTCCATCACTGATGTGGTACAAGACCGTGATCCTGTGACAGTTTATGGTTAAGTCTCTTGGTGTTTGCAAAAGATTCACATCCCTGCTCTACAGCAGGCAACGAAGTGGACAAAAATCACACTAGAAGGTTAGGGTTCCTCTTGCCCTTGATTTTGGAAAAGGAAAAACTAGTCAAGACTAGTAGAAATGGGAGATAAACTTGCAAGCTAGCTTCTCAGGTCTTGGTGATTGGAGGATTTAGAATATGAGGGAGGAGGATGTCGTCTGGGAATGGGTGGAGATTTTCCAGGAATTAGGCATTCCTCCTCTTGTTCCTTTTATGTTAGTGGGGAGTCTGTGTGTGTTTGTCATTTAATATGCGGGGGGGGGATGATCTTAGCTAATCTTAAATCAATGTTGCTAATGTTTTTTTTACAGGCCTAGCTGTTTATGCCCCCATGTGACTGTCCTTTGTAATTTTATGGCCTCTAGCCTTTAGCTGAAGAATGAAACCAGACAGTTGAGGACATGGCTCAGAGCAGCTGAAGTGGGACAGCTCAGTAGCCTTATAAACTTTAGATCTTATCTCCAGAAAGAATAAGACATTTCTTTTCCTGTGTGAGAAGTTTTCAGACAGTGCTTGACGTTACTAAGACTCATCTTTGCCTTGAGCCTGTGATTCCAGCACTTGGAAGGTAAAGGTAGGAGGATCAGGAGTTCAAGATCATCCTCAGCTACACAGCAAGGTCAAGACTGGTCTGAACTAGAGACCCCATTTAAAAAATTAGTTTTTGGGGGCCAGTGAGATGGCTCAGTGGGTAAAGGTGATTCTACCAAGCTTGACAACCTGAATTCAGTCCCTGGGATCCAAATATTGGAAAGAGAGCTGATTCTCCTAGTTGTCCTTTGGTGTCCCCCATGTTCAATAAAAGCATAACAAGTATTTTTGTTAACTAACTTAAAACACACAAACGATAAACTATTAAATGATTTATAATACAGTAACATCTGTTATGCCAATATTGACCAAAAAAGAATAGTCTCAAGAATTTTTCAAATTAAATATAACTTAGCTGTTATTTTGTTGAGAGAGTTTCAGACCTGCCTGTCTTAGGTCTAAATTTCACAAATCGCTAACCTCTCAGATTGTTTGTGAAGGGGTTTTTGCTCTCCGCTGCTGCTTTTGTTGGCATAGCTGTGCTTGTCCCTGTGTCTGTCTGACTCCGCTCTTGAATGGAGGTCATTTACTGTGTGGGTGAACTGGTTGGAGTTTTCTGTAGTGTGACCTGCGCGCTCTTAGAGCCAACTCCTTCTGAAGGAGGCTCAGCCAGTCATCCTGTTGACATTGAGTTTCGTGTCTTGGGTCCTGATAGTTTCTTCTAAGCTCTTCATCCAGGCATGGTTTTGGTTACTAAGCATTGTATAATATTAAAGAAGTCTTTTCTCTCCCTCCCCAAGGCTTTGATGACAGTTGGAAAAGAGCCGTTTCCCACCATTTATGTGGATTCACAAAAGGAAAATGAGGTAGGGCTTGCTAATCGCTGATCATGTTTTGTGAATGACAAATTTTTCTGAGCACAGAGAGGGGTCAAAGATAATGCATATCTTTGTGCTCTCTCTCTCTCTCTCTAGAGGTGGGATGTCATTTCTAAGTCACAGATGAAGAACATTAAAAAGATGTGGCACAGAGAACAGATGAAAAATGACTCTCGGGAGAAGAAAGAGGTGACTAGTGAACTTGCTGCTATGCCCGCTCTTATAATACAACACCCAAAACTACACTGACCAATTGCATTGTGTTTAATATCAGGCAGAAGATAACTTACGAAGAGAAAAGAACCTGGAGGAAGCAAAGAAAATTATCATTAAAAATGACCCAAGCCTGCCAGAGCCAGCCTGTGTAAGTGTTTGTCATTTCTGGCACTGTGGGCGTGGCTGTTTCTGGGTTTGCAGGACATACACATCTTTTGTTCTTAGGTTTTGTGTTTCCTTTCGGGGGGGGGGACAAAGACACCATGTTTTGAGTGCTGAGGTTGCCCTTTAGAGCTTCATTTTGTTGCTAAAACTAGAAATTGTGTGATAAGTAGCTACTGCCCTGGCTGAGGGTGTCGGGTGTGGAGCACCCGCTGGCTGTGCTGGATGATTTGAGGTGGATGATTTGCCCTCTGTAGTGTCAGTTTCCCCACCCAGAAGTAAAAAGGTCGAAATCTCTGTGGCTGTCATAAGTTTCCTCACCCAGAAGTAAAAAGGTCGAAATCTCTGTGGCTATCATAAGTTTCCCCACCCAGAAGTAAAAAGGTCGAAATCTAAGTTTTACAATACATAAGAAGCATTTATGATTCTTTGAGGGGAAGTTTGCTCCTGTTTTTTCTGGACCCCAAACAGATTGCTGACTCGGGAGTGAGTGTGGCTTGGGTTCCATTAATGCTTTTGCTGGCCAAGTGTCTGTCACCTCCCACTCTCCGATCACCTAGTTCCTCTTCACAGTTCCTCTCTTGTTGTAGTTTCCTGGTGTGTAGGTGTGTAAGGGACTGGACAGGCTGGGATTGTTGCTACTGTGGGGGACAAACTAAATTCATTCCTTACCTGATTTTCTTTAATAGGATCCCAGCCCGTTGTAGGTATCTCTCATTACCAATTTTATACCTACTAAGAGAAAATAGCTTCTTTTTTTTTAATTAATTGTGTGGTGGGTAGGGTTTTTTGGTTGGTTAGTTTGAGGTTTGTTGTTGTTTTGTTGTGTTTTTTTTCCCGACAAAAGGTCTCATTAGTATCCCGCATAGAGATCTGCCTGGCTTGCCTTACAAGTACTGAGATTAAATGTGTCTACCATTGCACTCAGCAGTGATTGTTTTAACACTTTACTACAATCTATGGGTCTATGTAATATTAGTAAAAAATCTTAGCATGTGATAATTGGCATAATTCAGATAGTTTTTATTTAAATTTGACAGGTAAAGATTTGTGCATTAGAAGGATATAGAGGCCAAAGAGTGAAGGTGTTTGGCTGGGTCCACAGGTTGCGTAGGCAAGGTGAGTGGGGTGGTTTTTCTTTCCCTCTTTTCAATCTTAAAGAAACCTGGTTTTAGACGAAGAACTGACGTGGGATGTCGTTTTGTATAAGTATTGCTTTTATTGCTTTGTGAATAAAACTGTTTGGGCCAATGGCTTAGCAGAGCAAAGCCAGGTGGGAAATCTGAGCATAGAGAGAGAGTAGGCAGAGTCAGAGAGATGCTGTGTAGCTGCTGAAGGAGAAAGACGCTCTCAGAACTTTTCTGGTAAGCCACAACCTTGTGGCGATACACAGATTAGTAGAAATGGGTTAATTTAAGATGTAAGAGTTAAGAAGCCTGAGCTAATTGGCCAAATAGTGTTGTAATTAATATAGTTTCTGTGTGATTATTTGGGTCTGAGTGGCCGGGAAATGAACGAGCGGCCTCTGTTTAACAAAGAACAGCATAAAAACACTTCTCCGGGTTTGTTTAGGTGTTTGGTATATATACTGTCTTTTAAAGTAATATAATTTATAACCTAAATTTGTTCATATGTAATATGACTATGAAAGTTTGAAGATTATTTAGATTTTACTTGAACTGTTAATAATCACATTGATCAAGAGGTATATAACAAGTACATCATCCTCAAATTGAATTTTAATTATTTAATGAGGAACAGCACTGTGTTTCTGGATCTGGAATGTGATCACAGGTGTGTGTGTGTGTATGTGTTTTAAATCTTTTTTAAGTTAATATTCTTGTTGGTTCCTGTTCTCCCCCTCCCCATGTATGGTGTGTATGAATACTTGTTTGAATGTGTGTGGCATGCTTATGTGTGGCCATATACATGTGGAGGACTGAGACTGATGTCTGAAATTATCCAGGATCTCTCTTCCACCAGCATCCTAGTTTTGATTTTTATGATTACCTTCAGCCTGACCTTTTTTCTCTTTTTATTAGTTTATTATCTTGCTATAAGTAATTATCAAATCTTTCATAAAAACAAATGAGATATAAATAAGTGTTTAATTTCACACCTTTATGCCCCTCTTTCTGAGTGCTCAGCACTTTTCTTTACATTATAGGGGATTCAGAAGTAGATAAGACAGTGCCTCAGCTCCTTAACTGACTTACTGTCCCGTGATCGTGTAGATTGTGTGGATCATGTGGTTAGAACATAAAGTACACAGAGACTAGGCTTGGGGGCAGGGATGTCAAAGGAAGAGGGCATGGAGAGGTCTGAACTCCCATGACTGACCCTGGGACTGTTTTCTGTAGGAGGATTGTGAAGTACCCTGGCTGAAGTTTTGTCTCTCGTTCCTAGGAAAGAATTTGATGTTTCTGGTGTTGCGAGATGGTACGGGCTATCTGCAGTGTGTCTTGTCAGATGACTTGGTAAATATTTTATCTTACATGTGCCTGAAAGATTGAATTTAATGGGGTCCATTGTTATAAGTTTTGATAATTTTAGGATCTCTACTCATACTTTAAATTTTTACTGTGTTAACTGTGGATACCTATGTCAAAACCGTTGTGTATCGTAAATGTAAAACGTTTTGATTGTACCTTGGAAAAGCTAGAGAGAAGCTTTTGTTATGGAAATTTTCTGAACTATAAAGACAGAGCAGTATAGAGAGTCTTATGACCTGGCCTGAGTAACCCAGGTTATGCTGGGTCTTCGTGTCTTTCCCTGGATGTCACATTCTTGACAGTCTCTCCTTGTTGTTCATTATCTCTCTTTCTGCTCCCAGTTATTTGTGGGAGGAAAACCCAGAAATTACTCTGTGGAGTGTCTCACAGATGAGTTTGGTTAATTCCTGCCTCTCTGTCACTTAGTGTGCTGCTTACCCTGTGTTTTATAAATGGACCTTGGTCTGATAGTGTTGAAGCTTTTTTTTTAAAGATTTTATTTATTTATTATGTATACAGTGTTCTGCCTACATGT
>LOJH01029572.1:0-12804 GCA_001685095.1 Ellobius talpinus
ATCTATCTATCATCTATCTATCATCAACTCTATCATCTATCTATCTATCATCTATCATCTATCTCTATTTATCTATCTGTCTATTTATCTATATATCTATCTACCTATCATTTATCTATCATCTATTTATCTATCCATTATTTACCCATTGTCTATTGAACAAGCAAAGGAATAGCACAGAACTGACTAACACCCTGTGGAGATGGAATATGTGACAGGATGAATTTCAAAAGTCTAAGTCATATAGAACTACCAGGTGCATGAGGAATAGGAGGAAGAAAAAATAGATAAGTCAAACCCGAGTGGGCAGCTTCATTGGTGTTTGTGTTAAGCTGCTGGTTAAGATAGCATGCCTGCCTTTGAGAACTACATCCATACCCCAGCAATTCAAAGCAGAATCTTAGGATTCCTTAACTGAGAGGAAATCTAAAGAGCCTGCTGTAGGTTAGCGTTTTCCTTTCCCACATGAGAAAACAGGCTAGAAAGGAAGCAAGTGCTTTCTAAGTATTCAGAAAACATGTATGGCGAATCTTGGTACCCAACGCCAGGATCTGGTCACATGCAACTGCTTTTGAGTCCATCAACTAAACAAATAAGCACCAGAAGAGGTGAGCTTACTTATCCTTCAAATCATTTCAGGCAAGGTGTAGTGAGCAGGACACAGTATGTCTTAGAAACAGGGGAGAGTCATGGGTTTGTGACCTTACTTAGGAAATCAGGAGCCACTCATCCCTTGTGTCCTAATTAGTTAGAAATGAATTCATCCTGTGCCTCTATCCTTTTGATTCTCCGTCATTTCAGACACTATCTTTTGTGACCACTCCTAATTAGTCTTCTTTCCTCCTCAGACCTTGCTACTATGGAGACCTTGCTAGAATGAGCATCCAACCATTTCAGGCATTTGAGGGCTCCTTTGTGAGATTCACAGGAGCTGCTATGACGCCCATGTATTTTCTTCCAACCTCATCTGTTACTACCCTGGAGTCCTGCTCCCAGACTCATGGAGTCACATGACCACACTATCTTGGCATTTTGAAGATTATATTAATATTTGATTAGGCCTCTAATAGGCACTTGTTGAATAGACAAATAGGTAAAAAAATAAGGGCAAAGACATTTCTTTTTTAATCTGCAGCTGATTTTCTTATTTCCTCTTATTGAATATACATTTTTTCTCCTATAATATATCCTGATTATGGTTTCCCCTTCTTCTATTCCTCCCAGTTCCTCCCCACCCCCTTCCTAACTGGATCTACTCTTTTCTGTTTATCATTAGAAAATAAACAGGCTTCTAAGGGATAATATAATACATAATATATGATATGATATAATATGATATAACAAAACCCAACACAGAAGAGGACAAAACAAACAAACAGAAGAAAAGGCAGGAGAAACAGATATAGATGCAGAGACCCAGTTGTTCGCACACACAGGAATCCCTTAAAAACACCAAACTGGAAGCTGTAATATATATGCAAATGACCCACTGGGTAAAAAGAGAGAAAAATGAAACAAAATTAAAAAATCCCTGGCATGACATTATGAGACAAGGAACTAAAGATGCCATTGAGTTCTTTTTCTGTTTCTATCTACTGCTGTGCACCTGGATACCCTTAAAAGTGGTTTGCTTCCCCAGTGAGACTCCCTTGGAGAAAACTAAATTTTCATTTGCAAGTGGTTATCAACTGAAGATTGCTTCCTTCCAGGTTAAGGAGGGGAGCATGGATCTAATTCTCATTTCAGCTCTAGGATCCCATCTGGTACAGAACTGAGCAAGCATGTGCATGCTGCCTCAGTCTCTGTGAGTTCACATGTGCATTGATTGGTTCTGTTGTGTTTAGAAGGCCTTGTTTCTTTGGTGCCCTCCATCCCCCTCTGGCTCTTAGACTCTTTCTGCCTCTTCTTCTACAGGGTCCCCTGAGCATTGAGGGGAAGGGTTTCATTGTGACCAACTGAGTTTAGGACTCAGTGTTCCAAGGTCTCTCTCTGCAAAATGTCTATCTGTGAGTCTCTATTTGATCCTATCTGCTGCAGGAGGAAGCTTCTCTGATGATGGCTGAGCAAGGCCCAGATCTGCTTCCCTGGCTGGAGCTGACATTTCTTAATTTTATAGCTACCTCACTAGTTTATCTTCTCCACCTCTACTTACCCCAAGGATGAGGATTATGCTTATATCTTGTTTAGTACTGGATGTGCAGTATTTAACAGTTGAATAGCTACACGGATGGGTAGATGAATGAAGAGATGACCATTACAATAGTGATTTGCATTTGTTACAGCCAGGCAGAGAAGCCAGTCTAACAAGTCTGTGGGAATTCACAAAGCTTTACACAAGAAACATCTTTGTGATAAATGAACAGGGGCTATCAGGCAGAGCACAACTACAATGTGGTACTTCGTGCCATGTTCAGGCATGATCAGAGAGAAAGAAAACACAATCGAAGATCTTCAGGTGGGCAGGGTAACCTAAAGGAAAGGGTTCATCAGAGGTGGAATAGCGTTAAGTTCCACTATCTGTGTGTCATCAGTTACGCTACGGAATTTTTCTTAGCTTTCTCTTCCTCCCACCCAAAGGAGCTGTGAAGATGAAACATGTAGTAAGGTGGATGAGTACTGAATAATGAATGGCCTAGAGCAAGTATCCTCTCTTCCTCTTCTCTAGAGTATCTTCTCTTCTCTATTCCTCAGGGTACGTTCTTTTATTTACTGCAAGTATCCTGGGCTGTTCCAACAACTAGATAAATGCCTGAGCCCTTCCACTGAATGCTCTCCACAGACTCTAAGCTCTTACCCACATATCTCATCTCTCCTGTAGCATGCGCCAGGAGCAAGCTGGCTCGAGCTCAGACTAAAATGGGAATTGGTTATGGAGTGAGAGGAACCAATTTGCTACTTACTCTCTGTTTTAGTTAGGGTTTCTATTGCTGTAGTGAAACACCATGACAAAAAACTAAGTTGGGGAAGAAAGGGTTTACTTGGCTTACACTTCCATATTGCTGTTCATCTTCGAAGGAAGTAAGGACAGGAAATCAAACTGGGTGGGAGCCTGGAGGCAGGAGCTGATGTAGAAGCCACGGAAGTGTGCTGCTCACTGGCTTGCTCCTCATGGCTTGTTTAGCCTACTTTCTTATAAAACCCACGGCCACCAGCCCAGGATGGCACCACTCACAGTGGACTGGGAAGTCTCCCATTAGGAAAATGCCATGCATGCTTGTCTATAGCCATATCTTATGGAGGCATTTTCTCAACTGAAGTTTCTTGCTCTCAGATGACTCTAGTTTGAGTGTCAAGTTGACCTAAGACAAGACAGCACTCCCACTATGGTCTTTATTTAATTTACTTGCCATCTAAAGTTTTTACTTATTTGCCATCTATATCCAAGTAATCTGGCTACTTACTACATTCCCGTAGTTGACATTTTGTAACTGATTACCCCCAAAAGCACATTTTGAGAGTGAAAGAATTAATACCATGTATGCCAGCATAACAGGAATTTCTCAGGACTATCCCAAGGAAATCGGTGCATATTTGTCCACTTGCCTCACCCTTTCCCCAGGGGATAGTCATACTTACCCCTTGATTACTATGCCTTCGTCACACTGACCTCGTGACAGTCTCTGGCATAGAAAAATCATTCTCACACGGGGGCCTTGGCTTTTTCTGTCAGCACGTGTGGGTGGCTTCTCACTGTTCAGGGCTATGCTAGTATATCACTTCTTAGGTCTCTCTGACCACTCAAATTTGTCCTCTCACACTCATAGGTCCCATTGAATTACGTGTATATTCTTTTCTTATGGTTTTTTGAGACAGGGGTTCTCTGTGTAGCCCTGGCTGTCCCGGTACTCACTATGTAGACCAGGCTGGCTTCAAATTCAGAGATCTGCCTGCCTCTGCCTCTGCCTCTTGAATTCTGGCACCACCACTGCCTGACTTATATTATTTATAGTATGCTAAACTATCTCAGTTGACCTAATATTTTTGTTAATTTATGTGATCATCTTCACTTTGCTTTTGGTAGAATGTAGACTCTGGGAGGCTGAGACCCTGGACTGTTTTGTTCACCTTTATTTGTATCTCAATGAATTATTACTACCAAACAGATCAACTGAATGACTTACCTTTCAATAATTTAAAAATATGTGCTCCTTATCTTGATAGCAACCTTTGATAGTTGCTGTGGAATGCATTCATTTCACATATCAAAACAGGTTATCTCAAATTGGTTGACAGAAAGACCAATTTCAAGTTCTCCTAGACACTTTGCTTGCTCATGACTCCAAAGGGGCATGCATTTGGGTTCTCAGTGACTATCACATTCAAGGAGAACTGAACTAAACTGTCTTAAATAAGAGTAGATGCTAACATGGTGTTTAGATAATTATTATTTATTGTCTTCAGACTAAAGAAAATACTGGCTCAGATAACAAAACCGAGTGGTTATTTTGACCCAATCCATTGCTAAAACAAAGGCTCTTGGTGCTCTGGATATTTTTAGATTATGAATTAATTATTTCTCAATTATATCAGAGTGGTTCGGGATAGAATTTTTAATCATCCAATTTTGAATAATGGAAAAATCACTAGCTCATTTTGAGCAAATTAGTTTAACCATTTTGGACAATTAATATTTCCAAGACTTAGTTTTTATCATCCATGAAGCTGTGTTAATACTACCTCAAAGGAATTTTGTAAAATTAGAGGTAACATAAGTAACAAACCAAGTATAGTGGTTGCTACAGGAGATGCTCATGACCTTTTATGTCTCATCTTACCAGACTGAATAGCTGTGTGTTCCATTTGCATCTGTAAGACAGCTCTAAGTGTCTATATAGTAATCGGTACTCATTCTCATAAAAATCCTGATGCCAGACACGGTCAATTCGTGGTATAATGATTTTCCCAATTTAAAAAATGCAACTAGTCTATTAAGTTTCTGCATTTAAAAATACAGGAATAAAACAACACAAAAAGAACTGATGGTTTCAAGAGAACGTGGGATAGTGAGTGCCTGTAAGGAAAATATATTTAATTAAATCATGTTTGATATCTGATTGTCCAGAGAAATAAAATTAGGTTTTTACCTCACAAAAATCACAAAACACATATGAACACTCAAATAATATGTACAAATTGTACATATAAAAGACTGATAAAAATTAAAAGCCTTATTACTAAGACAAAAGCAAGCGTGGATGAGGAGAAACAGATGTAAAGGCAAAGAAAATGTTTCTGCAATGATTTGAACATAAGGGGTTGTTTTCAGAATATGTTACATATTCCAAACAGTGGATGAGAAAATGCAAAGTGTCCTAATGAGAAATAGGTAAATCTGGTGACTAAATCATTTTCACAGGAGAAAACATAAATGACCAATAAAACAAAAAACAATGACAAAGCACATAAGAGTGTATATAATATATATATTATATACACACATATGTACATATATATGTATATGTATGTATCCATTTGACAAACTTTAATCACGTGGACATCCAGTGTTTGCAAAGATGCAGAAAAATATTTTATTTATCTAATGTGCTACTAGAGGAAACAACAACTGTTATATCTTTTTCTTTTTGATAAAACAGTTTGGTAGTAGGACCGTCCCCAGCTCTCAGTAGTGTGGTTTGCCAAATTTTCACCTCCGTAATGGCAAGAAAGTGAAACACAAGCCATACAACTGAAATTTGAAATCTGAGCTTTTTCTGGGCTAGCAAAATACTCCAGATACTGTCTAGAGATTCCAGTCAGCGGTGGAGGGCCACAGTTCCCACCAAGACTTATGATCACAGGGATAAAGAACTTCCTTGCAGTCAGCTGTGCTACTACAGGTTTTGGATAGAAATGATATTCTTAAATCTTAAATTCTTAAATATTAAAGCAGGTTTTGTCCCACTATATAGGCTAATATAAGGATTCGGAGTATTGAGATGATGCTAGGCTAGGGTATGAAATTCCATTTTGACTTACAATATTTTCATCTTATGGTATGATTATTGGGATTTAACCCCATCATAAACTGAGGAGCTCCTGTATCTGTCTCAGGAGGAGATACCCATAGGACATGCTCCAGTAATGCCACTTCATCATAAATACCTCACTTATACACAACGGCATTATGTAAGCAAGATGCATACTGACTCTGAAGTGGAACAACAGAGCCTTTAGGAGTTAACATGAACGACTAATGTTATGTGAATAAACTGATGCATCTAAAATTATGTTGAGAGAAGCAAGTTGGAGAATGATACCTTTTAATGACCTAATCACTTTAATATAAAAAGAAAAGTTAGGGGAAATTGCTCAGTGGTTAAGAGCACTTGTAACTCTTGCTGAGAGCCTGTGTTGGTTTTCCAGCACCCACAGGGTGGATCACAACCCTTCTTAACTCCAGTTCCAGGGATCTAGCACCCTTTTCTGATCTCCTTGGTGCACAAGGCACGCATGTCTTACATTTATGTACACGTAGGCAAAACACTCATACACATGGAATAAAATAAATAGATATAAAAACAAAAGAATCAAATGATACTATATAGATATCACAAACCAAGTCCAAGGAAATGATTGTTTTGTCATGAGGGCTAATGGGTAGGGTGGAGAGGGAAAATAAAAACAACCCCTAAATACGAGATGGCACTAACATTTTCATCTCTGGTGGGCAGGTCAATGCATATTTGTTAGTTGTTTTGCAACTGAAGTGTAAGTATTTTTGTCACATTTTGTCATGTCTCTAAAATCCAGACTGACTTTTCTGGGTGCTTCCCAGTGTTGAAAATTCATCAATCAAATGACCATCTTTCATTTTGGATGATAGCGTTTCCTTTTAGCTCTTGCCATGGAAAGCAATTATTCATTCTACAGTAGCAGATTACTAAAGAAGCACCATACCCTATGCCTGAGGATTTTACTAACTTAAAGCATGTTCATTTTAAATTCGGAAGATGTTCCCATCCACACATTCTATTAGGAATTCTCAGGTCATTTTTAATCATTTTATTTTATGTCTTTGTGTGTATTGCATGCATGTGTACATCTTAATGTGTGTGCATATATACACATCAGTACATGTGCTTGTGGAGGCCAAAGGTCAACACTGAATGCATTCCTCAGTTGGGCTCTACTTAACTTTTTTGAGACAAGAGCTCTTAAGAGACCTGGAACTCACTGGTTGGCTAGATTGGCTGGCCCACAACCGTCAGGGATTCTCCTGTCTTCATTTCTCCTGCACTGGGATTACAGCAATAAGGATGCACATTTGGGTGTTGGGGATCTGAACTTGGGTCCTATCCCATGTGCCATTTGACTAATCAGTCTCCCTGCTGCTTTTCTAAATTAGCATACAGAGTAATAGATTTCACTGTTGCATTTCATAAATACATTTCATTACTTTGTTCTTACCGACCATCCCTGCTTACTTCCATCCCTATGCCCTCCCTACTACTCTTGCAGGTCCTTTCCTCCTCATTCCACTCTTGTGATATTTAAATTTGATACAGTAAATCACGATAGAAATTCAAATGAATTTTTCATATTGTTAGAGATGCTTCCGTGATATCACAACTGCATCTACAGTTAGCATTCTCAAACTAGTCTCTGTGCATTCTGATAATTGCTTACCTGCCTGACTTCAACAGACTATGGGAGCACTACATGATAGGGATTCTTGGCTTCATTGATGCTTACACTTTGTGGACATTCTGATAGTGATTTTTTTTAAAATGACTTAAGAAAATAACTGAGTCAGACTTAAGAAACATGAGTGTTTTGAAACTCTGTGATAGAAATAAGCAAGTTGGGGAATGAGCACCTCTTTCAGCCTCCTAGTTTCCTGCCTTTGACCTGAATACATAAAATGAGCACGTGATCATCTGGAGTTGTTCTTACGAAATCCTACCCATAAGTGATGGAATGATTTCTTAGAGGGCACTCTGCACAATCTCACAGGATGGTGTGATACAGACTTTCTTACTGGAAAATATTCAGGCATTCTATTGACAAAGGGCTCACAATCTCTGGCCAGTTATCTAGTCACTGCTTTTGTGTGCCTTGTAACTTTGAAAATGCCTTTTAGATGGAAAAGGCAGAGGGAAGACGCACAAAGGAGGTTGCTGGGCCCCACAGGAAAACTTTAGTTTAGCAATTAGAAATTTGGACTAGAGTGAAGCGGAAGAAAACCTTGCTTCCCTCTTCTGTTGTTATTAAAAATTTCTTTTCTTCTGTCCTGTTTTGTTTTGAGACAGTGTCTCTTGTAGTTCAGGTTGGCCTTGAACTTGCTGTGCAGGTAAGGATGATTTTGAACTCTGGAGCCCCCTGTCTCCACCTCCCAAGTTCTGAATTACGGGCATTTGCCACCACAAAATTCATTTTATCTTTTTAAATTTTATTTTACATTAACTAATACATTTTCTAAACCTGAGATTCTTCCTGAATTAAGCAGACTAAATAAAAGTGACCCAGGAAAACACACTATATTTAGTTATTGGCAGTGCTAAGGATCAGACTCAGGATCTCTTACATGTTACAAAGTCCTCTGCTAAGAAGTTACATCTCTAGCACTTCCTATTTTGCCAGGTTTGTTCTGTGTAGCTCAGGTTGACCCTTGGCCTTGAATCATGACCCTCCTCTCTCAGCCACTCAAGTGCTGAGATTGCGGGTATGTTTCGCTCAGCACAAGAAATTTTTTAACAAGGAATATACATTTTATTTATAACACCACTATGGATTTTATTTTTGGTTTTTGAGATAGTCTTGTTCTGTAGCCCAGCCTGGCTTAGGGAGATTCTCCAGTCTCAGTCCTCTGAGGACTTGAATTACAGAAGTGAGCCACCATGTACAGCTTTATCACTAACGCACAAGTGAAAAATTAGGTGCTTGGACTCGAAACCAGATGGAAATAGGTCAAATAACTATAATAAGTTTGAATATTAGGATTATAATATTTATTCTTTCCACTTTTACGTTTTTTTCCACACTCTTTTTTATTCTTTATTCTAGAGTGAAACTGTTGCTTTTTAAGATTGTAAACTCTGACCACAAGCAGGCAATTCTCAAGCACTCAGCAATTGGCTATTTCCTTCAGCTTTTAAGAGCTGTCTTGGCTGCCCTAGTCTTAAGGGTGATTGATTGATTGACCAATCATCTCTACTTCCACCATTCTACATGCTGTATTGAGTGTTGCTAGGCATAACTTAATACTCCATTTCAAGGAACTGGCAAAACAGCTCAGGTTCTTTCTCTGCTGCTGGATGACAAGCACATTGGAAGTTTGCTCAATGGCTTCTTTCGTTAGGCCCTCCCAGCGGCTCTCAGCCTGTGAGTCGCAACCCTTTCACAGGGGTTGCGTATCAGATATCCAGCATATCATATATTTACACTGTGATTTATGATAGTAGTGAAATTACAGTTAGGAAGTAGCAATGGAAATGATTTTATGGCTGGGGGTCATACTCACATGAGGAACTGTATTAGAGAGTCGCAGTGTTAGGAAGGCTGAGAACCACCTGCATTAGATGGAGAAAACAGTGCCAGCCTGCTGGACTTAGCTCTAGGTTCCTCATCACACAACACAAGGCTGTGATGCCTCAACTATCCTCGGCTAGGAATCAGTTAGTCCTTTTTCCCCTTCATGTCACCTTCCTGATTGTCCCTTTCCCCAAACATTGGGCATATCAGTCATTAATATGTTTCACCTCTTCTTTTATGAAAATGGCTCTATCAATATTTCATGTCCAGAGGAAGCAGCGGTAAGTGGTTTTTTACACCGAGATGTCCTTAAATTTGATCAAGGTTGGGTTCCTGACCTGTATAGCCCATCACAGGCCAACTGATGGGACTGGAGAGATTAGAGAGTGGGAAGGACTCTCCAAAGAGAGATAAAAATAGATGTGCTCTTTTAAGAATTTGGAACGCACATCAGATAAAATGGAATCATTCATCAACTGTGGATACAAGGGCTCAGTTGGTCAAATGATGGAGTAGCCTGCATGAAGCCCCATGTTCAGTGTTCCACACCACACAAATCGCACAATGGCATTGCGAGGATAAAGATAGAAAGATCAGAAGTTCAAGGTCATCCTCACCTACATAATGGACTTGAGGCCAACTTCACAAGAGTATGCCCTTTAAAAAGTAAGTGGGTGCAGGGCCCAGTTCTCAAGAGGAAAGTTGAAATGGAATGCTCAGATAAAGACCCTTCTTGGACCCAGCAAGCAAAACATACCCAGAGTTCCATTTGGTTCCAGTGGCTTTGCCAGTCCCCTGTGTAGAACAAGGCCAAGAGGCAGATGAAACCACATGAATGCCATGCATTCACCTGCTTGGTGCGACAGAAGTTGGCTCTAAACCTAAGACTAAACTTACATAGGAGATGAAGAAAGGACAGTTGCTTATATAAGTTTATTATCTGTCTAAAGGTCATTACCAGAAAGCAAACATTCATGGCTTTGGTTTCTAAAGAATGGTGCAGTCTTAATGTTAACTCTGTTCTTGTCTCAAACAAAAGTGTTTCTAGACATCTGAAAAATACGATTTATTTTTTGGGTTGTTGAGGTGAAGTCTAAGGGAAACCTATTGAATTATTCTCAAGGATTTGTGAATATGTGGAAAACACCAGGCCTTGGAAAATAGAATAGTATAGCTCTCATATGGCATAGTTTTTCAAACGCATATATAAATGCCATTGCTATTATTAAATGTGTTTTTTTTTCCTGAGACAAAGTCTCACTCTGTAGTTCAGGTTAACTTTGAATTCATATTATTTTCCTGCCTCAGCTTTCTGAGTTGTTGGAATTACAGGTGCAAACACCGTGTCTGGTTGGGATCGAAGCTCAGCAGAATTGAACAGCGATTGGGTAGGCTGGGACATCACTACCCTGTGGAGCCACATCGTGTGTTCTGCAGACAACCATGAAGGATGGTGGATGGGGACCACCTTCTGGATTAGCTCCTGGTACTTTGAGGAGTCACGGGGTGGCCAGGTACCTGACAATGATTCAATCTGAAGTCACACCACCACCATGCCCCTGAACATAACCTTCTTCTTTCTTTTTGCTCCTCACAAATACTCCAACACCAACCTCCTAAACAGCTCTGAGACCTGCACAAGGCCAAGCTGCCATCACCTGCAACCTGGACAGTATCAATTAGCCTTTCCCAATACTATTGATCTTACCATTAAAGCCATCGTTACTACTATCTCTAAAGCTAAGGCGCTGGGTTCTACCTGTATGCCAAATTTATATTAATGACAATAATACTGTCGTATAAGGATCATTGTTTGAATTTCATAGCTAAAATGACTCATAAAATTCAAGGCATTTTGCAGCAAAGCTTGATTCGAATCTAGGTTTGATGACGGCGTTCATGCGTCGTTATGTGGCACCGTGCTCATTGTATTGGATCAAGGAGCTATCCATAGTTTTAAAACTTTGTGTAGGAGCAGATGGGTCTGAAGGAGCTTTCCTACTGCTTGTGTGCATGGCTTGCTTCAGCTCCTTCTTTGGATAATGGCATCCCTGCTCTCTTTGCTTGTTGGGAAGCTAATGCCTGGTCTTGACATCTCTAAAAATGGAAAATCATTCTGTCTCTAACCATCATGCTAGAGTTAGATATCTCTCTCTCTCTCTCTCTCTCTCTCTCTCTCTCTCTCTCTCCATGTGTGGGTATGTGTCTGTGTGTTTATACTTGGGGGTTTACTTCTATGTGTCCTTGCATTCTTTGCTCCTCTATCACTCTGTGTTTCTTACAGAAAGCTGTAGAAGTGCTTGACCGTATTTAACAATCCAGAGGGCCACATCAAATGAAAAAGAGGAGGAGCCTATTAGGAGGTAACGCCTCTCACAAAGGTGGCAGCCATTCTGGAGGATGTCACATCAGTGGCTGAGGGTCCCTTGGAGACGGACAAACATCAAAGGCTCTGCAGTCCTTTGTCACTGGGGCCTCTTGGGCAAGGAATAAAGTGGGAGATGCTAAATCCTGCAAAGGAGACTCAGAGTCCTTAGAGAGAAACAAGAGACTGCAGCAGCAATCCTCTTCCTAAGGCCCTGAGACTGTAAACAAGTCTTAGACAATCCCAGGCGGGTGGAGTTGGAAACCCAACTCTCAGCGGATTTCCCAGGAATCTAGAATCTCTTACTTCAGCTGCCCATAAACAGGTGTCCCTGCTGTATTTTCTTATAACATCACATATTTTCTTCCGTGGCACTTAAATCTTATTTGTAATTGGATACTTTTTTTGGTTATTGTATACCTCTTATTAGGTGCTTTCTATGAAGGATAGTCTCACGTAGATGATGAAAGCTCAATAAACATTGAATGAACCGAAACAGAGAGCTAGCTCTTCATACAAAAGCTACACGGTGAATATAAGGATAAAAGCAATGGGAAATGAGTTGAAAGAGAGCCAATCTGATTTGAATTTAGAGCTATCGCTTGCAAGCTTCAGGACCTTAGGCAAATTGCTTGGTTCCTATTGCAATTTCTTTGTCTAGAGAAGGCACAGCAGATATTTCATGGGATTGCTGTGGAGCATGTGTGATGTAATCTGTACTTAATGCACTTGCTGGGGTTGCTGCAGAAAGACAACAGATGTAAAGGATGTTTACTGACTTGGCATGCTTCATGACACCATCACTACTGTGTCTTCCTCCTTTGAGGCATTACCTGTGGGTGTTTTGAAATGCTGAACACTCGGAAAGCATTTGTGAGAAGCACAAAGATCTCGGATGACAAACACAGCGAGCACATACTTCTTTCTTTCTTTCTTTCTTTCTTTCTTTCTTTCTTTCTTTCTTTCTT
>LOJH01029572.1:12814-30192 GCA_001685095.1 Ellobius talpinus
TTCCTTCCTTCCTTCCTTCCTTCCTTCCTTCCTTCCTTCTTTCTTTCTTCTTTCATTTTTCTTTTCTTTTTTTTTGGTTTTTCAAGACAGGGTTAACAGTCCTAGCTTTCCTGGAACTAGCTCTTGTAGACCAGGCTGGCCTCGAACTCACAAGGATTCACCTGCATCTGCCTCTCGAGTTTAAAGGATTAAAGGCGTGCACCACCACGGCCTGGCAGTGAGCACATACTTCTTTTTCTTCTGAAATATCTTCTGTGTATGGTCAGGAATTCCCACCATCCTATTAGTCCTTTTAGACAAAGGTTTGTGAGCATCTGACATCCTACGATTCATTCAGTGTGTATTGATTAAGCATCTATAGTCGGTTAGGCACTGACGAAGGCCCCGAGTAAGCATAGCACTGAATTAAATAAATGTTAAGTCTCAGAACTTTGCTCAAATATGTCAGTCCAAGAAGGACCTAGGTGACTTGTTTATTCACACATCACTGTAAACAATCATAATTATAGCTCTGTGGTGGGTTCACCACATGCAAAATCTCATTTGATATTTACAGGTATGTTAAAGGATAGATATAATGATTTGTTATTTTACAGCAAGAAAGCAGATGCTGAACAACCAAGGGATGGTGACAATGGAGTTTGAACTTCAGTCTTTGTCATTCACAGTCAGAATTTGCTTTCACCTGTGAAGTTTGGAAGTCAACCATTTCTAGTGGTCTAATTGATTTCTGAAGTGGTAAACTGACATTTTATAATTTGATTTCTTTTATTATATCACACCTATAAATGGTTATTTATCTGATAAACAAGATACTATAATATCTGATGTAAAAATAGGAGATCACAAAAGCTGGAGTCTTACTGGTTCAGCCTCCCCACCCTACATAACTGTGGATGGGGTATGAATATATTTAAAAATACCTGATATGAAATTCTCAAAATTAATGAAAATCCTGTGAAGCAAAAAGATGATCTGAAACTACAATTGAAAGCTGGTTATGTTGACAAAAACCTATAATTCCAACACCGGGGACTGTTGCTGGGGGTTTCTGTTCCACCAGGTCCCACAGCCTTTCCGTCCCAAAGAAACACACAGAGATTTACTACATTAATTATAAACTGGCTCAGGCTTCTTATTAACTCTTATATCTTACATCTTAACCCATAATTCTTGTCTGTGTTAGTCATGTGGCTTGGTACCTTTTATCAGTGAGGCAGTCTCATCTTGCTTCTTCTGTGTCTGGGTTACAACTATAGACTGAGCTTTCCTCTTCCCAGAATTCTCCTGTTCTCATTGCCCCACCTCTATTTNTGTTAGTCATGTGGCTTGGTACCTTTTATCAGTGAGGCAGTCTCATCTTGCTTCTTCTGTGTCTGGGTTACAACTATAGACTGAGCTTTCCTCTTCCCAGAATTCTCCTGTTCTCATTGCCCCACCTCTATTTCCTGCCTGATCGCCCCACCTATACTTCCTGCCTGGCTACTGGCCAATCAGCGTTTTATTAAAATACAACTGACAAATCTTTACAAAGTACAAGACCATTGTCCCACAGCAGGGGATGTTGAGACACAATTGTGCAATGGAGGCCAACTAGGGCACTAGAATAGGATCCAGTCTAAAATAAATAAATGGATGTATAAATAAAGGAATAAAAATAAAACAACTAAAATATTAAAATGGAAACTCTATCAGTGCCCAGAAGTTGTTCTTTAGAGTAGTAAATTCATTGACCTGAAGCTACTTAAAAACCAAGATGCATTGTTTATTTGTTTGTTTACTTATTTAAATACAGGCTCTTGCTATGTAACACTGGAGTTCTCTGTATAGCCCAGACTAGCATAGAAGGTCCTGCTAATCAGAGATTGCAGTCTACCATAGCCTGGCATGTTGCTAAGCTCAGCAACATTGAGGACTCCCTCCCTGCAGCAAAAGCTTCCTGCTCTCTACCCAGTTTTATCTGAAGGATGTCTCTAGACCCACGATGCCTGACTTATCTCAAGGGGGACCCTTGACACAGTTTCTTACAAACTCTTTTCCCTTGATAAGCCACGTGGTTATTAGGCAAATGCTCTAGTCATTTTGATAGGACCCTACTGCCACATACTAAGCCATGTGATAGGAGCATGCCACTTAATGCAAATTGGAGTTTGTCCCCAGGTTCTCCAATTGTGTATGTATGTTCCTTATACTCTGGAATAAAGTTGAGCTGATTCACTGAAGTCTGTCTCCTGGAGGGCTGCTTCTATTAGTGTTCGTGGGTCATTTACAATGTGTTCTGCTGCCCCTTCTTCCTCTTTTCCCTCTTGGACTAATGACTGAAAGGCAGAGAGGGAATGAGGACCCTCACAACACTGAAATTCTCTGTGTATCCCAGGCTAGCCTAGAACTCATGGCAGTCCTCCTGCCTCAGCCTGTCTAGTTTGGGGATTACAGGCATGTGCTACTATCCCTGGTTGACGTATGTTTTTAAATGGAACAAAAACTAGACAGGTATTCTGTTCCGTTAGAATAACACCACTTTAATGCTAATTTAATATCAGACCTACTTAATTTGGTTCCTTGGATGTAAACATTCTTCACTTTAGTTATTTTTAAGAAAGGGTTTCATGTAGCCAAGGCTGGCCTTGAACTACTTATCCTTCTGTCCCCATCTCCCAAGTTAATGGCCATGTGCTTTCAATTTAGACTCATTAATTTATCCTGAGTATATATATTTGTATGTCTGGGACTCCATTCAATTCCTGGAATGCAGTAAAAGCACAATATTGCTGTGGGATAATCCTTCTGTGTGCTGTGAATATGTGTTGCTCTTATTGGTTGATAAGAAAAACTGATTTGACCCATAGATAGGCAGAATAAGGCTGGGCCAGAAAGCCAAACAGAGATACAGGGAGAAGAAAGGGGCAGAGTTGGGGAGAGATGAGCCAGGTACCCAAGAAGCAAGATGCCAGCATTAAAGCCACAGCAATGTGGCAATGCATAGATTAATAGAAATGAGCTAATTTAAATGCAAGAGCTGGTTAGTAATAAGCCTGAACTGTAAGTCAAACATTATGTAATTAATACTAAACCTCTAAGTGATTATTTAGAAGTGACTGCAGGACAGGGTGGGACAGAGAAACTTCCATTTACCTAGACATTTGCTGCATGAATGTGAAAAGTTCCCATCTGGGAAGAGTCTCTCAGAACTACCAAATATGGACTGGGGCTGGCCTTCTTTGGGGGTCGCCAAGTGCCACCCCAATGTTGGAATTAATAAAGCGCTCTTGTTATTGCATACATGGCTGTTGGTCTTCTTTGGGGGTTTCTCTCAGACCCTAACAGAAACATGCCAGATATTTATCTAAGTTAAACCATAAAAGAGAGGAATCTGTCTTAAATCTTATGGGTGTTTTCCCTGAGGACTATTATAGATACAAATCTCTGAGGGAGCCAAAGAAAGTGAGCCTGGGTTTGCTCTGTACTTCAAAGGCTGCTCATGGAGCTCCACCCTCATCAGAGGGCTTTCTCCTTGGAGTAGACGGTAATTATCACAGAGCCCCACGACTGGGCAAAGCGCACTGAACAAGAGACTTTTGGAGCGCACCATTCTAAGTGAGATGTCTTTATTACACCCTTCTTCTCAAGCCTCAAGAATCGATGTGGAAGGAGTGGGAAGATTGTAAGAGACTTCAAGGAAACAGTGTTTTCCAAACCCGTCATATCAGACAATGTACAAACTCAGAGACTGAGCATGCACAAGACTTGCCCATGGCATAAGTCAGACAAGATTTCAGCATGGAGGAAGGAAAGAGAACACAAAGTCCCGCTCCTAGCCAAGAAGCTATTGGAAAGTTAAAGCTGCTAGGAGAGGAAAAGTCCATTTTCTTCAAAGGAGCGGCACTGTTCTATCAACTGTGCTCTCGTGCAGGCCTCAGAAGTAGTTGACCAACACAAACTGGTTGGACCCCACAGCTGTTTTGTTTTGGTGTATCTATTGTTGTTATTGTTTTTGTTTGTCACGCTTTGTTTCTTGAGAAAGGACACAAAGTTGGGTAGATAGTGGGGGAGGAGCTGGGAGAAGTTGGGGGAGGGGAAAAGAATATAATCAACATGTATTGCATAAAATTCTCAAAGAATAAGTAAAAATGTTTTAAAAATTGCAAGTGCCCAATACTAATTTTACTAAAAACAATTAATGATGTAATAACCATTATTAAAAAGCAATGAAAGATTAGGCTTTGGCATATAATGCTTATTATTTCTATCTTAACAACAGTCTTGTGAGATAAGTTACATTAAACAAATGTGAAGATTGGTGTTAAGAAAGATTAAATTATTTTGCACAAGGCCACATATACATTAAATGACAGAGCCAACTTAAACTTGATTTCAATATATACTCATATTGTCTTCCCCAATTTACTGATATCTAATCATTAAAATTTCCTTACTCAGAACTGCTATCTTATACCTTATTAAACTGAACCATTGAGGAATGAGTGGCTTTGCCCAAACTTGTAAAATAAAAAGCCAGCTCAAGCGTGAATCGGATTGGCTCTTGTTGTTTGAATGAGACATATTCCCTGTAGGCCTTTGAACTCCTGGGCCCCGGTTGGTGGCACTGTTTGGAGAGGTTACGGGGAGTGCAGCCTTGGTGGAGGCTCTGAGAGTTTAAGGCCTGGTCCTACTTTCAGTTCACTCTGCTCTGTGCTTGTGGTTAAAGATGTGACTCCTCAGCTTCCTGCTCCTGCTGCCTGCCATATCTCCTCCTTGCTGCTATGGACTCTACCTCTGTAGCTGTCAGGCAAAATAAACCCTCTCTTCTTTAGCTTGCCTTTGGTAACAGTGTCGTATTACAACAACACAAAAGTAGCTAATTCAACTCTTGTTAGTTTATTTTCCATTCATCTCTCAGACCTACTTGGAGCCTCTGGCCACAATATTTAACAGCAAAGCTCATTTTAAATATTTAATTGGCATGAAGGTAAATATTTTAATATTGCAATCTTTCTGAATTTGAGATCATTTTAAAGTCACAGGCTTCCTCTTTGTGTGAGAAACGTTGCAGGGCTTGAAGCACATTGGGGGGAAGACTGGAAGCTGTTCGTTATTAGCTACTTTGGCACAGCTGTGGTCCAGAAACAAACGCGGAACGCTCTCCAAGGATCAGTAGCCAAAGTACTCCAAGAAGTTTCTTCAAGCTTCTTGGACTACCCTTACATTTTTTCTCCTTTTCCTCTTCAGAAGGAAATCCGAATTCAATAAGGACCTCATACATGCCAGAGATTCTTCTAAGTACTTCCAAATATATGGCAGTAGTCCTTGCTATGAATTTCAGGGTGTAATTTTTGTATTCCAAAGTTTTTGGAGCTTGTTTAGAGTGACCAGGCATAGAACTCTCCCATCTACACTGTATTCTCTCTGTGGAGAAGCAATTTTGCTTTGGATAAAATTGGCTGCTGATTGTTCCCTACCTGGGATGTGGTGGCTTTATTTAAATTCTTATTCAAATAAGCAATATGGGTACTTATGAGATTTGTATAAGTCACTCTCTTCATTTCTTTTTTTTTGTGACAATATACGTCACGAAAACACTTGATGAAGGTCCAGGCAGTGCATTATGGCAGGGAAGGCATGGCAGTAGAAATTCAAGGGGGCTGGTCACATTGTGTCACAGCTGGGAAACAGGGAGAGAAAGAATGATGGTGCTCGTCAAGATTTCTTGCCCCTGCTCTGTTGAGTGTGGGTCCTAGTTTCCCAGGATGCTGCTGTCTACATTCATGGGGGAGGGGGTTTCTCTTCTTAGGTTAATCTTTCTGGAGCACCTTCACAGACATGGCCAGAGGTATGTCTCCTAGATGACTCTATACAGGGTCAACTTGACAATGAAGACTCATCACCATGAGATTCAAGCAGTAAATGGATATTTGGAGATATTAGGTTTTTTTTCGGTATTGATAGTGTTGTTGATATTTTTTAAAGAGACCATAAAGGTATACATTTAAACAGTCATATATGAAATGGTAGCATGTCTTAATGTATTGAAACTAATCCACTAGAGGGGGTGGTTAGTGCTAGAAGTTAAACCAAGTGTCTTTGACAATGGCCCTTAGAGCCAGTTGATGGGCACATGGAAACTGCTAATATCCTCTCTACTATATATGCTTTCCACATAATTAAAATACAGATATCCCTGTAGTGTGGTTGGGGGTTGACAGGGGTCCTTGGGTTTGAATAGGACTTTCCACTGAGTAGCTTTGTGTGTCTGGGCACACACAGTTTCCTCTCTAAGACCCACTTTCTTAGCTATGGAATGACTCACCCTAAGTGCTCACCTAATAGACCTGTGACGTGAAATCAAGGAAGCCATGTGCAGAAATCCCCAGCACGGTTCCTTGGACATGCTAAGCTCTTTACAGAATGGATGACTGTTATTATTATGGCCCAAGGAAAGGCTCCAACAGTCATATGAATCCAGTTGTGGCTCACAGGCAAGATGAACGGCAGAAACCTTCTATGCATGCTGGCTTCTAACAACACCTCTTTGGAAGAGAGTCAGTTTTCCCAGTTTCCCCTATGTTCTTGGTGACCTCAGTCTGCGTCTCTTTCCTAATGATTCCCCCCTCCCAGTTCACACTACAGTTTGTCTACTATTCACACAACAATTCTGGTCATGTCCTCTTGCTTTAAGAATCATACCATTTTGTCTTATTCCTCAAAGCCAAAACCAGTTTCCTGAATGGGTTTGCTACATAGTTGTATTCTCCCATTATTGTTTCAAACATGCCCTATCATGTTTCCCTTTCCTGACCTGGTGTAGTATCTTGGACTAGTCTATATTTATAGTAAAATATTTTATTACAATAATTTTTCATGTATGTATTAGCAGGGGGTGCAGTTCCTGGGGTTTGAACCTAGGTTGCCAGGCTAGTCACCGAATGTCCTTACCCACTAGCCATCTCCTTGGCCTCTGATCTATATATTTTCAGGTTACTTTTGGGTGTCAGAAAAACGATTGTTTTAGAAATTAAAAGCCTTAGCACCCTTTACACATAAATTTGTACTTTGTATCCAGTTTGGTTTCTTTTTCTTTCTTTTTTTTTCAGCATAATCTTATTTGTTTTTGGTTTTCTGAGTCAGAATCTCATTCTGTGGTCTCCGGTGGCCTGGATCTCACTATGTGGATGAGGCTCATCTTCACCAGAGTCTTCATGGCTCTGACTCCTGACTGCTGACTTCGTAGGCATGCACAACCACGTCCTGCCTCTCAGCCCATTGTGATGTAGTCATGATGAAGAAATAGTAACGGGTCTTGCTTTCTTCTCTCATCTGCTCTGGACAGGCGGCGAGGGAAGAGAATGGCACAGGAAATAGGCAAGATCTTATGAGTAGGGTCACAGCATCCTGGACGTTAGTGTCCTGTGAGTCAGATCCAGGCCATTTCTCACTGTTCTGAGATGTGTGAGGGATGACACACACCTCAATGATGAGCAACGCACAATCAACTTCCTAATTACTCCTACTCTACTTGTCTCTAGTGACATGTCACCTAAACGAGCCAGGTGTTTTCAGCTGTACTTTCTTTTCTCTGGTATTCTCCAATTTTGCAGGAGATCTGCTGGGAATACAGTGATTATAATATGTCCCTAGAGCTGCCAAGAGGGGACAGAGATATTTTCTGGTAGGAAGCCTAGATTTGGGTTTCTAAGAAAGGATCAGAATTTGGTTATCGGTGCTGTAGCTATGTGACATTTATCATCCTACCCACAGGCCTGCAGTTGGAGTGGGAAGGAACAGAAGGGCAGAAGGACAGATTTTACCAGACAGAGACTTTATGTAAAATTTCCCCAAGATCAGTATCTTGATTTTTGAGTTACCTTCTTAGAAACTGAGGTTAACCGAAAACTCTAAAGCTAAGTAATAATAATAATAATAACAATAATACACTCCTTCCCCTCACATACAATGTGTGGCATGTGTTCACAAATGCTCAACTCTCCCCCCAACTGCTAATTAAACAGACCAGGTCAAAGTTTCACTGAAGGATATAATAACTCAGAGAAGAGAAGTTACTCCTCCAAGGTTGAACCCCATGATGCCAAGAGTAGAGCTCTGACATCTGAAACACATATCTAATTAGTTCCGTAATTAGTACTGACCTCCATGCAACCCTCACCCCAGAGTTCACCTTCTGGTCTCCTTAAAGCAGGTTTCCTGACTGAGCGCTCCAGAAACAAAAGAAAATGCTAATAAGCACATTCTCGCACAAGGTCCCTTTGCCTTTGCCGACAGCCTTAGAAATAGAGTTAACTCAAGCTTAAATAGACCCAGTAGCCTTGACCACAGGACCAAATATAGTTATTACTAATGTGAAAATTCAAACCGTAGGTGAAGATGCCGTACAACAGAAAGTTTCCCCTCTAGGAATGTTTCCACAGAAATCTTCAAGGAAAACTATCTGAGTTTTGGAAAAGTTTCTTCAAGGAATAAAGTCTATCATGTCCTTACTACCAACTTTTCATTACCCCTTCCAACTATGCCAGACTGGGAAGTCTATGTGGACGCCATCTTTGTGCCATCTCCACGAGCTCTTGTTTGTTATGCATCAGTGGGTCTACTGTGGCCTTTAAGATTGATTGGCTATTATTTTGTGTGTGTAAGTGCTGGCCGAGAATGTATGTATGTGTTCCACATCTGTGCCTAGTGCCCATTGGGGTTAGAAGAGGTCATCCCTTGGAAATGGAGTTGCTGTAGACAGTTTTGAGCCACCACGTGAACTAAACCCGAGTGTTCTGCAGGGGCAGTAAATTGTCTTCACAGCTGAGACATCTCTACAAACCCCTTCTCTAAAACATTTTGCTTAAATATTTAGAAAACCATCTATGACAGTGTCCTGAAGAAACTGAGAATGTATCATGTATGTATGTGTATGTTGTATGTATGCATGCATGTATGTATGTTTGTATGCATGCATGTATGTATGTATGTATTTTTTCCTTCACTTCTGTTTGAGGACTACCCTTTGCTCATGACCTATTTACATTAGAACATTCCTCTAAAACCCACAGCCGCTGAAGGGTTTTTGAGTCTAACCCTGATGTCCATATATTCTGCCATGCAGACTTATGAGCTCCATTTATGCCATTTTCTAGGTGTTATTTGATAGACATTCCCTTGATGGGCAAAGCATATGCGAATGACAGTGGCAGAGTGAAGGATGGTGCTTCCTGGAATGCGTTACAGGTGTGAGAGAACCCTTGGAAGAGAATGTGAAGGAAAGAGAAGACAAAGTTGAAAGGGTGACTGGGTTTGGGTAGATGTCCCCTGACACTGTGACACACACCATCCAGCCACTGGAGTGGGAGGGGACTGGCCATCAGTTGAACGTCAGCCAGCTGACACTTTGGATTCTTTAGTAGGAGATGCATCTTAAGTCAATGCCGGAAAACTTTTTCAAATAGATGCAGAAATACAACTTGAAGCTAGGGCATCAGTTTGGTTAGCTCGGCTTTCCTAAGGTTGCATTCGCAACTCTACCTGGCATCCATGTGTATTAACTATAATTCCACCTCAGTCCTGGTTCACTGGGACAAACCTACTTGAAAAAAATGCAGCAGAGCTCATCTATGCTGGACTGGGAGAAATAGTGAGTGCAGCCTGAGAAGGTGGGCAGGAGGGAGAGGGATGGGCGGAGGAAAAGGAGGAGGTCTGTGTGGGAGGGACTGCTTACTTGGTGCTAAACTATTTCAGTTGCTACATGTGCATGTATGATGGCCCTCAGCACTCCTACTAAGAAAATCAGAACAAAAGATTGGAACCAAAAGTCCTGGGACTCCTCTTTTTATGTATGGAAGCCTCAAAATGTAAGACCAACATTTGTCAACCTCAAAGGGAGAAAAAGATGTTTATAGCTGAAGACTAGAAAGGTACTCCAGTCCCCCAGTAAATGGAGGAAGAGTTAGAAGAAGGGGAAAACAGCTCTTAAAACAGTACAATCATGGTGTAATGGTGTGTGTGTGTGTGTGTGTATGTGTGTGTGTATGTGTGCAGGAAAAAATGCAAACAAGTTTTTGGTTTAATAGGAAAGAGCTGTTGGAATTTTTTTTTAAACTGTAAAAGCCCTGGGAGAAAAGAATGAAAGAGATTCTAAAAGACTCCTCCCACAGACACAGGCAGGAAGATTAGTCACGGGGTGAGCTGGAGTAGTAGGAGAGCTAGGAGGAGGGTGTGTTTTGGGAGGTAGTGAAGGATAGTAGCTTCGAAGTATAACATTTTCCCATGAACGAGGCAGGGCTCTTGAGTTGTTTTTACTAAATTTGGCGCTCAGCTGTAGGGTGGAAAGGGAAGACAAGAGCCATATTATTTGCCCACCAAATACTAACCCATAGGTAAGCTTACATGTGTTCAGTTAGGAAACGAACTTGAAGCTGCCTTTGCAGTTCTCAGTTGTATGTAGATATTACATGGAGGAGTGATGGAGACAATGAAGAAGGTGCATCCAAAGGAGGAATGAGAGAAACGAGGAGTCTGAGGTCTCCATGCAGGCATCTATTTCTTCCCGACCTTCTTCTTCTTCTATTCATCGAAACCACCTTTGCTTTTATTTCTTTTCAATACAAGAAGTCCTATAACCCATGTGGCCTTGAGTTGCTGAGTCTCTTGCCTCTACCTCCTCCATTTCACTTGACTTACTGTATTGTGTCCATGGAAATCCAAAGTAGACATCACAGGGCTTCTCCTCTTCCTTACTCGAGGGCAGAAAGACCAATCATCGTCACATTTGTGCCATATTCCTTGCCATCGGTTGAGAGTTGGCGTCAGTTCAATGACCTGTTCATGTGTGCTCTGCATTGATAAATAGGTGGCAGAGGAAATGGGGAGTCACATATTAAAGATCATTGATGTTGGGTCTCATCAGTGTAAGGTCAGCACTGTGGCAAGGCAATGGAGACCTCCAGAAAAGGAAACTTACCCAGCTTGGCTTGTATGCGTGAAGTAGCTAACGCAAGTAGAGCGTCCATGTAATGTATCCACAGGCACCTTAATAGTAAAGCATCGGATCTCCTTGAGGATTCTTCAGGAATTTGCTATTCCATTTTTGTTTCATTCATTAAGTAGTTCCTAATGCATCCCCAAGATCCTTTGCCCAGTAAAATTCTCAATGAGTTGGGCCATGAGCAGCTCAAATTATTTTGATTCACTTAGGAAAACCATCATTAGAAGCAAACCATAAATGGGAAATGCAATGTTATGGTCCCTTCACAACGGATCACATTAACATAGTTCCATAGCTCCAAAGACCATGATCTAAATAAATATAGTGCTTAGCTGTCATAGTCTAGGTTTATATTTTTTGACTTATCAATATCAATTCTTGTATATAGACAATCTAATTCACCTTTCTACTTATTAATAAATAAATAAGCAGTTTTATCTTCTTATATTTTATTATTATCCCTTAGAAACTTGTTTGTTTTCTAATGAGAGACAGAAAGGGGATGGATCCAGATGGGAAGAGAGGAGGAGAGGAATTAGGAAGGGTAGAGGGAGGAGAAATTATAATCAGGATATATTGTGTTAGAAAAAAATCAAATAAAAGGAAATAAAATAAAAGAGTGGATTAAAAATGACATTCTTGTCTTTCAGGTTGTGAGCCTAGCCTTTAACAGCTGAGCGATCGCTCTAGTCCAGCATCCTAAATTTAAAAGAACTGATGTAACACTTTTATATATTTACTAAAAGTAAATTGTAAAACATTCTTTAGTATATAGCATTTGATTTTAGTAAGAAGATACTAGATTTTGTGAGTATCTATTTGTGTGTGTGATGTCTGTGCCTGTGTGCGCGCGCGCGCGCGCATGGGGGTGCATGTGTTCAGATACATGTGTGTGCGTGGATGTTGAGTTGACCCTGAATGTCTTCCTCTGTTGCTCTCCATCTTGCTCTTTGAGACAAGATCATTCACTGATGCCAGAGTTCACCGACGATGCTTGTTGGCCCGTCGGCTCCAGAGATCTGCCTGTTTCTACCCTCATTGGTGCTAGGGTTTCAGATGTGTGCCACTGACCTTGGCTTTTATGTGGGTGCTAGAGACCCAACTGGGGTCCGATGCTTCTTCAGCAGGCACTTGACTAAGTCATTTCCTCAGTTTCCCAAAAGATATTTAAAACAAAATTAATTGTGTATATGATCATCACAGAAATGATTTACTTGCTATAGCTGAATGTTACATGCACATATTTAGCAAATAAATATTAGTTTCTGCTAAGGAATACATGTAGATACTATGAAAATACTAAAGACCATGATTTCATACAGTCCATAAAGCCTTCAGGCTATAATTTTCCTTAATACCGTCTACATTATTTATGTTGAAGGAAGATAACTATATGGGAGACAGAAATAGCAATCATTCTTCATTGTTACACATTTTTTTTGTCTTTCAGGAAAATTAATGTTTATACCTATCACATATAACTGAGATGGTATTTATTTCAACCTTAGATTTTTTGAATGTATTCCCTTCTTTGTATGTATGTATGTGTGAGTGTACATGTTTGTGCTCATGTATGGAAGTCATAAATCAAGCTTAATCCACCTATCCACCTTGGTTTTTCCTTTAGTTGTTTAGTTTAATTTTGTTTTGTTTCTTAGCCAGTCTCTCACTGGGACCTGGAGCTCCCTGGTTAGGCCAGGACGGCTAGTCCTTGAATCCTAAGGATTGGCCTGTTTCTGCCACCCTAGTGCTGGGATTTAAACATTTACCGCTATATCCAGCTTCTCATCTGGGTCCTGAGGATTGAATGCAGGTCCCCACGTTTGCATGCAAGCACTTCACCAACTGAACCATCTTCTAAGTCCCCACAAACCCTATTCCTTCTATAAAAGTAACTGCTTTACGTTCCTAGATAATCACATATTTGAGGTGCACAGAAACCACTCAGTACAGTGAAGAGGACCTTTTGAAGTGACATTAACATACCAGGTTTAGCAATAAGAAGTTACATTTGCTACTGATATGGATGCTGTGTGCCATCCTGCGGAACTCCTTTGGGAGTCCCTCTGAAATATCCAGGATCCGTATCTGTATGCAACTCAACTAAACATAACCTTCCCGACCGCGCTATTCTATACACAGAAGGTCCTGTACAGAAAGGCCATTAACATTCCCAGGTATGTTTCTCAATTACAAAACATACTTCATATATAGTCAACTAAAGCAAGACCCTTAGCAGTTGCAAGCCTCTGGGCCTCCGCAAAGGCTACCTGCTATTCAGAACAGCCTGGGACAGAATTCCAACATAACATCTAATTAATCAAGAAGATTTTTTTTTTTAAAACGAACAAACATATCCAAGACTAGAGATCATCCCTTTTTAGAAAACATTTACCAGCAAGGGAGGGAATGACATCACACTGATGATTGATGCATATGCTTGGAACCCTTGCTACCTCAGGTTAACAACATCTAAGGCTGCTTAGCTCCTTTTGTGAATGGAAAAGAACCATCAACAAGGCCTTCCTCTGGCCTGCCTCCACCTGTCACAGTCCAACCCCCATGCTTCATCATTTGGGGGCTAGGAAAAGCTGGCATTGCCTCCTGGGGACATTTGTGCTGGTTGTAGCTGTCTTTCCGAGTGTCTGGGAGATTATATTTTTGGAGAAAGAACAGGAGGGCCAAGATTATCTTTAAAAGGCATGGAACTGTGTGTAGGCACTCTGGAAATTTTTTTATGGATGAAAGGAGAAAATGGGAAAATGGGGGAGAAACGGAGAAAGCAAGGGATAAGGAAAAGAAGAGAAGAAGGGGCGGGGGGGAAGCAATGAAGTGGCCATAAACGTGTTTTGGGGCTCTAGTTCAGCTCCTGAGTGAAGAAAGCCACCCAAGAGGAAGGAAGAAAGTACCATCCAAAAAAAAGCTGTGATTGAAGAGCTCCAAAGGGGTTAAGCAACCCCTCTACCCTCCTCCCTAAACTCGAGTCAGGTTAGGCTTTCTCCCAACAGCACTCCCCCCACCCTTCCCCTGGAGGGTTTCCATAGAGCCTGGAGACTCAGATCTGTGATTTGGCTTCTGCCTTCCAGGAGCCAGGGAGTTGGCAGAGTCCATTGTGTGTTTACCCTGCAGTTTCTTTGCTCCACTCCATCTCTATCCCCGCAGCTGCAGCAGTTTGGGAAGAGGCTAGACTGGCAGAGGGGTGGGGATGGCACCTGCAGTAGCTCTGAAGTCTGGAGTCCCTGAGGATTCTGGGAGCTGAGCCAGGAGAAATGCATCCACCCCAGGCAGGTCTCATTCAGGAGCTACCCTTGCCTCTGTTTGCTGATGCTTCCCCAAAATTCTAAAGGTCTTAAATAAATTGACCGAGATGCACAGGACACCAGAGAGAGCAGGCTAAACAATAAATTTTTTTTAAAAAGGCAACTCAAGGAGGTGGGTTTGGGAAGGAGGCTTAGGAGAAAGAGTGTAAAAGCCCCCTCCTCACCCTGCAAAGCCACCTCGCACCATAAGAGAAGCCCAGGCATATATATCCAAAAACTGCAGCTGTGTAGCTGAAGATGCTGTACACTGCAGAGGCCAAGAGAATATTTACACACAGCATGACTTTTTAATTGTCCCATAGATAGGAAGTTAATTGGCTTTATCTAGTTGCTTGGCCTCATCTGTAAAACCAGAGGTTTGAAATAGATGTTGTATAAAGGATTCTGCCTGATTTGAGCCTCTATTCCAGTCAATCTGGGAGCCAGGGAATCTGAGACCCAACATCAATGATCTTTAATATGTGACTCCCCATTTCCTCTGCCACCTATTTATCAATGCAGAGCACACATGCACAGGTCATTGAACTGATGCCAACTCTCAACCGATGGCAAGGAGTATGGCAGAAATGTGACGATGATTGATCTTTCTGCCCTGGAGTAAGGAAGAGGAGAAGCCCTGTGATGTCTACTTTGGATTTCCAAGGAGAGTCTATTCTAGAATTTTCTATCCCAGATTTTATGCATCGAAGTAAATTACATATTCCTTTGAGGGGTTGAATAATAGCGGGACTGATCAAATCATCAAAAGATGTCTAACATGATCCTCCCTTGCTATTCAGGGAAATTTTTTATTTCGTTTCACCCCAGAGAACGGATCGACTTTTCTGTGGGAATCCAGTACACACCAGCCCCTCTTTTCTTGTCTGCCTCATACCACTCTGCCAACCCGCTTCAATGCAGCATTTTCTGGGGCTCTCCTGGCAAGAGTGCCCTGGCGAGTAAGGTTTACAATGATGCAGACCCCACCCCCATGCCACACACGAATGGAGACAGTTTAAATGACAATAAGGTAAAATGAGTTTGCACAAGTTTCATTTTAAAATCGTCTCAGCCTAAAATTCCTTTAAATTAAGAAGAAAATACGGAGAAATAAAACTCCCTGACTTCTCACGTCTTTAAGTGGGAAGTGGCACAGGGACAGGGTATACTTTGTGTTTTCCACACCCCCTAGCCATCCCATCTCATTTTAGTCTCCAAAATATGGACAGGAGGGCAACTCTGGAAAAATGGATTCCCACTCTGGCATCTCACTGGGTACCAATCCGTGCCGAGATGAGCGCTCTCCCTCTCCTCGCCTGTGAAAAGCATCCCAGCCTCTCTACCCCCTCCTCATACACATTCTCGCACCCTGAAGGGTATTCTTTGGTAATCTGTTTTTCCCCAAACAGGGTTTGACCTTGTGAAGACCGTTCTTCCACTTTTCCGGGCTAGGAACAACCCATTTTAAGTCAAAACACAGAACGACCTTTTCTCCTTTAAGACAACATTACCAAATGCAAGATGCCAGGGGGTGCAGTTCTCAGCCCTGCATTCCGGAAGGCGAATGCCGCATGCAGATTCAGGTAGCTAGTTAGGGTTTGCGAGTCCCCAACCAGACACTCTTGACTCTGCTCAAAAAAAATCAAAGATGCTGTAGAATAGCTTTCCTTTTCATAACAATCCATCATCGCGAAGAAGAAAATAAAATAGCATTTCCTAAGTACTAAGCAACATACTTGTGCGCCTAACGCCTTGGATTTTAAACACTAGCATCCTGCATAGCAACCAACGGTGATGCCCACACTAGCCTCAGTCCACTCAGTTTTACTTAGCAAACACCTTTTGTGCTCCTCCACGGTGGAAAAAAAATGGTGCACCAATCCCACGTAAGACAGGTTGGTACTTACTGCAACCGCTCAATAGTTTGATCAGCAACTGGGAAACTTCACAGTCGTTTAATAAGCTACTTAATTCTGACTAAGGAAACCCATCTATTTGTAGTCCTCTACGAAAAAAAACACCCAGTCTCACCTGTCTTAAATCTAGCCGACGTCCCCCCAACACGCCGCATATAAACACTCCTCCTTCCCCCACCGCGTTATCCCAAAAGGTCCCCCATGAACCAGCAGCACATTCAAATGCTAACGCTAACCAAGGCAATTGTCACTATGCATTTAGAACGCATCTATGCAAAGCAAAATACGTGACAATAGCCAAAGCATCTCCTGACAATTGACTGCGCTACACATGCAAAATAAAATGCAACGAAGATTGTATTTTCCACTTACAGTTTATAGCGCTGTGCACCGTCACTTAACGAAAATGATAAAACTCAACAGTTCTTTCAAAATATATATATATATTTAAATCGGGCTAACGGCTAAGCCGTCTCTGTGAGTGGTTCTCTCTCGCTCCTTTTCTAGGAGCACCGGGCTGCTTAAATCCCTCTTGGATCGCGCCTTGCAAAGCCAGCGGCGGTCGCTGCAACACGCTCGGGTGAATCTCTGCTGCAGATTGGGAATCCCATAGAAAAACCTAGGGTCCCTGGAGCTGCGTGCGCAAGCGCACAAGCCTCCACCTCGCTGATCCTCGCCCCGCCCCCTTTCTCCTCCCGCCGCTCCACAGCCCAGCCTGAAGAGTTGAGACCAAAAGCCGCTTGGCGACGGCGCATGCTCGCATGCAGGGTTTGGAGTTTCTGCGGGTGGATTCCAAGGCTCCGGATTTTAGCAGATACTTGAAAGGAGACTGGGAAAAGGAACCCAGCTAACTCCATCCCCTGCACCGGGACAGGCATGAGGCAGGGCTGAAGGTATTCATTCACCACGCCCTGAGATTCCGTGGCCAAGTGACTTGAAAGCTACCTCGGAGGAGACAAGAACACCCGGGCATGTTTTTCCCGCCGCTATCAGTTTTAGTCCGGCCCTTGGCCATCTCCAGTCAGACTGTAAGGTGAAGAAAACAGCAGGAATCCCAAAAGAAGGATTCCAGCTACACCCTAAGCCCCTGTCCTTGCATCACTGAGAGAATGGATGCGATTTGCATTTTGTCCTGGGGACATTTCCCCAGAGGGTTGGATGCTAAGAGAAGGGGAGCCAAGT
>LOJH01029574.1:0-10224 GCA_001685095.1 Ellobius talpinus
TTGAACTCAGAACCTTTGGAAGAACAGGCAATGCTCTTAACCTCTGAGCCATCATCTCTCCAGTCCCCTCCTCTACTTACTTTTAACATAAGCAATTTCTTCCCATACTCAAAATACTCAATAAATATACAACAAAAAATTCTATGTCCTTTGCCTTTTTCTATGCCAGAGGAAGAAAGTATAAAAGCCTTTAAAATGATAGTGATGGCCTGCAAGTCTATTTTTCACATTAATTACATCTGAAAATCTGTTATTTGAAAAATTATGCTTAAAATATTTTACCCTTCCCTCATCAGGTGCTCATGTGGCAAGACTCATTATTCAGCCAGTGTCACATTTGTCCAGTCCATGGAGCACTGACAGTGCCACTGTAAGGATGGTCTGGGCCAGCCAGAGTAAGCCCTCAGCTGAGAAGGATCTTGGCCAGGCATGGTGCTGCACACCTACGATCCCAGTCCTTAGGAGGAAGAGAATCAAGAGGATCTGTGTAAGCTACCTCCAGGCCAGCCTGAGCTACACAGCAAGTTCTGCCAGCCAGACACATTTTGCATGTATATAATCTATTGGTTTTAGTAAAATAGGTTTATATTTCAATGTTTTCATTGACTATTCTGCCCCTCATAGGGAAAAAACACTGCAAGTACCCTCTTGAATCTTATCCTCAAATCTCCTCAGTACAAGTCTAAGCAGTAAGACACAATTGTGAACAGAACAAACTCCTTAGGACTCCTACTTGCCTTTCCTTCCATGAGGAAATCTCAATTCCTTATTAAAGGCAACTGCTAATATGCTTCTTTAAAGCCTAGCCATCTCCTATGCTGACTCTTAGAAATTTTTTTAAATTAAAATTCCAAGGTAATTTTGGCATACCTCTGTGTTTGAATAATAGGTGTTCCAGGATGAGCGCAGAGACTCTTGACCACCAATGTCCCACATTAGAAAATGAGTGTTCTTCACAACTATCTCTTCAACATTGCTTCCTATGGTTGGAGAAGTATGAACTACTTCATTCATTAAGCTGTTGAAAGATAACATTGAAATCACTCTGTAAATCTTGAGAACCTCAAGCATATTTCATCTCTATGTTTTTAAGAGAAGTCAACCTTCCCTACTTATAACAATCATAATAATCGCTAACACAATAAAGAGAAGCTTGGAGACTTCCTGCACGAATAAAGACGTAAACACAGCGCAACCCCTAAATACTACTGTCTCCTTTTTAATGAGATGAACTGCAGGCCTGAAACAAAGAGATGGGAACACACTGGTGTGGGTTCGAATGTCTATGGGCAAAACACCAATATGACCAGTTATTGCATCAGAACCAATGTTCTATTCTGAAAGAGCAATTTCTGGATAACTGTGACAACAATACTTGCAAAGTAGCAATAGCTCAGTAATATCCTATGCATCATTTTGCTGAATGTCCATGTAAGCACAGTGAGAGTTAATGCAGCCATAAAAACAAGTTTAGGCTTATCAACCTATAATCTTAAGGTCACAAACAAATAGAAATCTTACTTAAAATGAACTATATTTAGAATATTGATTTTCATATCACTTGCATTCTTATTGACTGCTTAAACACTTCATTTAAAATGTATAAATTGACTGATAACATTCCATGACAACATATTATTTGAAGACACTTATAATTTTCTCTTGAGTTTACATATTATGTGTTTAACAATGTGCACAAGATTGTTATCAAAGAAAAGCTTCAGAAATAATTGAGATTTATATTAAAGGCTAAATGATATTAAAATACATTTTGGCTAATGAATAAAAATATACTAAAGGAAAGTAACGATTCAACTCTGAAATAATAACAAAAGGAGCCACCTGTTAGCAAATGTATTAGTTAGGCATTTGGAAAGTGAGCACCTCTGGCAACCAAAGGCTAACAATACCGCTTTTTTCCCACCCTCTTCTTTTGTAGGCAGGGCCAGGAATTTTTTAGCTCAGTGTCTTATAGGGACCTGCTCTGCTGAGCTACAACCCAGCCCTAAACCAGGGGGCTTTAAATGCAAGATGAGGGAGGGAGGGAGGGATGAGAGTCACATAACAGTGCCAAGTACAGTGTGACTGTTAAAATGCTCCAGGTATGTAAATCATGGCAAACCCTCGCCAGGGGATTCAGGAGGTGCTCATTACTGATGATGAGACTAATATACTTCTGAGAATTTCAAGCCTCTCTCTGAAAGCTCCTAGAGTAGCATTTTGACCGCCATCATTTCAGACGAGTTTGGCTCTGTTAAACAATCCCAAAGCTCTTAGGGGAGAGCAGCTTCCCAGAGACAGCACTCTATTTATGCACGGCTCCTGAGGGAGCATTACAGAGAGTCATCTCATCACCTCACCCTAGGATAGTCTGCACTTCATTTTGGTTTAATATTAAAGCCCATTCTTCCTTGGGAAGTCACAGAGAGAATAATTGCTGAAGGCTTTAGTGAGTCTAAGACATACTTGGTAAAATAAAAAAAGTTACATGTCTGACTATCGTATTATTAAAACTGGGAAGAAAGGCATCTCATTACTCAGCAAAGGTTTTCAGGAACTGTTAAGTAGGCACCAATACTTACAACTGATAAAGAATAGTGGTCTTCCCTGCATTATCCAGTCCCACAATGATTACTTTATGCTCTAAAAAAAAGAAAACAAGCCATGAACATTTACACTACTGCTTGCACACTACAGCACAGGTTTCCCACAGTGATGAATTTAACCCAGAGGTGCTTAGTTCATCTGTTAAGCACCCACTACTGGAATACCACGGGAGGAAACTCCGCAGTAAGGACCTGCCGTGAGTGACACGATCCACTACTGCGTTTTCTATGGCGTTCTCCTGTTAACGTGTTTAGACTGCTTAGGCAGAAACAGAGACTTTTAGTCACTCATGAGTGGAGGCTGGGTAGCTCAAATAAAAATCTGACATCATGATGTAAACTGTGAATGTAAAGTGCTGGCTCTCCACGCCTGCTCAAGGTCTGCTATGCGAATCAGCTCTAAGTGGTTTGACATAAGGAAATTTCCCACTCACATGAACCAACGTTTTTGCCTTTCATTTAAAAATGACATTTGCTGCTAAAAACTGCAATGCTCTTTCCATTAGCAGACAGATTTTTATTTTTACATTAATTGGCAGAAATAAAGGCAATTACTTAGCCTTTGTTTTTATTGAAACATGTTTCATGTAATCATTCTAAGTAGGTATATCTGCTGACGCTGTCCAACAAAAGCCTTTCCCCTTCTGATGACAGGCACTAAATAACCATTTGTTATAGGCAGTTATTAGGCTTAATTATTCTGTTAAGTGGTACATATTTTGAAATCTGCTTTGCATGTGATTTTTAAAAAACCCAAATTTATTCAGGGTATGTTCAAAATTCCCCTCTCGTGGTGCACAGGGGGATTCAATAAGCCCCCACTCCTAGTGAGAAGCCACTGATAGCTGACGACTCCTGGGGGGAGGGAGATTCCGTTTCCTTAAGGGAGTGGATCCAGGTAGTCAATGCACCATGAAAGGCCCCACACCCAAGATTATGTGAGCACAACATAAAAAAGGCCTTGGGGGGGGAGGCCAGAGAGACAGAAAGACAAAGAGGGGGAACAGTAAGAGGGAAGGGAAGGAGGATGTGAGAGGGGAAATGAGAAGGCAGAAGGTTGGGGAAGAAGAAAAAGAGGACACAATGCTGGGACGGAGTTGAGGGGATCTGGGAGGAATGAAGGGGAGGAGTTGGAGGAGGATTAGGATGTGACTATGACCAAAATACATTGCACGTATGCATGTATGAAATTTTCAAAGCACAAAACAAACATTAAAAATACCCCTCTCCAGCACAAAATGCTTAAGGAGCACTACTGCTCCAGTGCTTCAGCAGGGCAGGGCAGGGAGCCACAGGAACACAGGAGACAGGTACTTCTCTCAGGAGCCTGCTGCTCTTCTCCCAGTGTGCCTCCCTGAGAGTGACTGCCCTCTGGCCTTCACCACCATTGTCTCTTCCACTGGCCTTTGGGGGGTACCTGTAGGACCCCAGGGTGGGGTCTCTGGCTAAGGACTCCAGGGACAATTCCACTCTCACACCAGATTAGAAAATAGTTTAAAGGTTGATGATATCAAGTATGAACCAAGAATGGTCCTCTATTTAAACACCATTAAATGTGTAAGAGTCAGTCTAAGAGACAATGTGGTACGATTTGCTTAAAAGAAAAAAAATGCTTCCTCTCTGATCCATATCTTCACCTTGACAAATTTTCTCACGTTTCCAGAGACAAAAATGCCCAAGAATGACTGTAGAGCTTTCCTAGAAAAGCTTGGGAACATCCTCAGACATCAGTTGGCAACCATATTTAGCTTAGAGATATAAGAAACATTAAAAAAATCTTTTTATCAAATATTATAAAGCTTGTGTTTATGACAAGGAACTCAAATCTTTTTATGCTCCTGGCCTTAACCTTACAAGACTTGTGTGCAGATTTGAACCCACTCCCCCCATGCCCCCAAAGTAAAACCCTCTGTTTGCACTTGGATTAGAGTGGCAGACCCCTCCTCTTCATTTCCTTGGCACCAAGTCTTCTACAACTAGTTAATTCCAAAAGAAACGGGTCAGGACCCAGCCAATAAGGACAAGACAGACTCCCCACCCCACCAGAAAAAAAAAACATGTGCATGTCTCTGAGAGCTCGCCTTTAGGATTGCACCGTCTTGATCAAGAGTCACGTTTTGCCGGTAGAGGCACTTTAATTGGAGTGGTGGTCTCTTTCTTTAAGACCCCAAGCTTGCTTCTAACAGAGCAGCAATAGAGTAAAAGAGTTGGTAGCTTGAGAAGAGAAGGATGTGGTAATATCTAGCACCATGGAGATATGCTCGTACCTGAAGCAAAAAGTGTAGCACTGACCTGTAAGCTTAGCACTCAGAAGGATCCTAAGTGCAAGACCAGTCTGAGCTACAGAAATAAGATGCTGCCCTAAAGTAAACAAAAGAAAGAGAAACGACAGCCTATATGAAGGCCAAAACCGGGAACATTCCACTTCAGAGCCCTGCTTCCAATGATAAGCTTTAATGAGTATCAAAATACTGCTAATACACTTTTTAAAGCCTTAACAGTGCGTCCACCAACAAAAAGACGAAGCACAATTCGTAGACAAGTTGCAATGACAAACTTCTGTATTTATCAGTAAGAACTACCTGTAGTATATTACAGGACAAGTAGACAGTGGAAAGGCTGTTTTCATTTCATAATAAAATGATTATAACTGACTTAACTTTCCTTCTGGGGCTATTGGCTTGAATTTCCTAGGTTCTAATGGAATGAACCTTGAAGCACTCCACTGGTTTGTTGTTCCTTAAAGATAAGAACAAGAACACTCTTTATTAGCAGAGGAACAAACAGATCGCTTGGCACCAGGCATTCTCAGTATTTTTGATTGCCTAGCTCTAGAGACTTCAGTATGACTACAGCAATGAGAAAAAGGCCACCGTAACAGCCACACTTGGTTGCACAGAACCCCTGATCAGGGACGAGAATGGGCAACAGCACCAGATGTTGCACTGTTCAAGCAACGTATGTGGGTAACTACAACTAATTTTTAATGTATTATGGTGAGTGTTGTAGAATATTTGTATACTGTGAAGATATGTTTTTGCCAAGACACCTCCTGATTTCATATATGTTTTCGAGACAGGCTTTCTCTCTAATTGGTTTAATAGAGCTGAACAGTCAACAGCTAGGCAGGAGACAATAGGACGATAGGTGGGAATTCTGGGGAGAGAGAGGAAGAGGAGGAATCTATGCTCAGGGATTTTGCCCACAGACTCAGAACAAGTCAGACATGCTATATAGAGAAAAGATAAAAGTCATGTGGCAGGACGTAGATGAATAAAAACAGGTTAGCTTCAGTTATAAGAACTAGTTGGGGAAAAGCATACACTAAGGCCAAGTTTTCATAATTAATAATAAGCCTCCGTGTCACTATTTTGAAGGTAGCGACCCAAAGCTAGTCTGACTACAGGTTAGACTACAGGTGAGGATCCTAGTATTGAAAGTCTGATGTCTACACTCCTATGTAATACATCATTTTGAAAGGTTGCTTTCCAGGTGCACCAAGGGAAAGAGGCTCTGGTGGTGGACAGGGATCAGACTTCACGTTCAAACGCTGGGGTTTTATCTTTCAGACGCCCTTTCTTCACTTTATATGGAACTTTAGCAATTAAAACAAAGCACACAAGTTTAGCTCTTTCTGAGGATGAAGATATGCACAATATCCTTCAGAGAAAGAGGCCTAACTACTCAGGAAAACTCACCACCAACTGAAATCCACACATGCAAACACCAACAGAAAGGACTGTCCTTTGTACGAGCATGAAGTATGCAGTTTATTTTAGATCTTAGCTCTGAGGAGCTATCAATACCATCTATACAGCAAGAATGAAGGCAGGCTCAACGGCCAGTTACTAAAGGCCACGTTCACAAAGGCCAGCTGCCCTGTTACATAACCGCACTTCTCCCTCCAACTGTCCTGAGTTTGTCAATGGCTAAACAGTTCTTCCACACATACTAACTAGTGAAAGGTTTTCACTCAAAGAGCAGTGAGGAAAATGTAAAAAGTAATGTGAATGCGTGTATGTAGAATTTCCTTCTAAGGTAAAGCAAAAACAAAACCAAACAGCAAAACAAACAAACCCTGAATGTACTGTCCCTATGCAATGCTTCAATGATGAAGGCACGAAGCCTCTTAAGGGTCCCTTTGGCAGAGTGAACTGTTTCCAGTCGGTACACTGGTGGAGCTACTTCTGTGTAGTGCACCCAGTACTGTCATGTCTAAGAGGAACCCCAGGCTCGAAAAGACGACAGCTCTTGTTCTCTACTGCTGTCTTTCGGTTGGGCACAATCAATAGGCCATAGACAATCAACTGAACTGTGTCAGAGACACTTTCTGTGATGCTGCTTAAGTGTTAATAATGTCCCTCATCTGTACCATAGTAAACTCAAGTAAATGTCAAAAGGCATTTGACCATTCGTAGTACTCAGCAGTGACTGTTAGCATCTGTTGACCCAAGATGTTGAAAAGAAAAGAAAAGAAAGAAAAGAAAACCCTTTAAGAAGCTACTGAGAAAAAAAAAAAAAAGAAGAAGCTACTGAGATCAAGGTAGTATCAATTAAAAATGAGAAGGACTCCATCCCCAAAGTCAAAACTGCTGCCAATCTGATGGGACATCAATGCAATTTAATGTACATTAATGTAATTTAATGTCATTTTGACCTCTACTTCGCCAGATCTCAAGTTGTGCTGAGCCATTTAAAAACCCCAAACCCTATCTGACTCTCAAGCTATGGTGAGAAGGCCAGGGTTCTTTCTTCTATGTCTTTGAGCCCCTCTATCAGGAAAACCAACCACGCAGCTCACTGTTGCCAACAGCCTAAATTTATTATTTAAAACAGGTTTTGCAATATCCAATGGACCCATTAGCCATTTTAAGAAGCATTATTAAATTTGATTTGCTGTCACAGAACACAAGGTCACACACTGTAGTCTGCATCTGTGAAATGCTAGGAAGAGCAGCAGGGCTGTGAAGGACCAGCCTGGGTCTAGGCACACAGTAAGAAATGCCATGCATAAGAACAAACAAGAAAAACTAAAAGAAAAACAAATTGTGAACAGTCATGTTATTAGGTCTAGGGTCATGCTCGTAGATAAGCACAGGCAGAAAAATTGGCTCACAAGAAGCATAATGAGAGCAAAAATTTCAAAAAAAAATCAAGAAAAATTAAAGTTTTCTCCTGTACTTTTTCTTACTTTCACTAGCATGAACAAAATTTCCTAGAGTTTTGGTTCAGAATATCATATGTTATTTAACAGAATAATACTGCTGGGGAAAAAAGATCAGAGAAGCACTATATAGTGACATGATTTTAAAAATTGTGAAATAATATGCAAATTTAAGTTACATTAAAATTCCATGTTGTTAAAACATTACAAAATGGTAAACTTCTTTTTAATGTATATGGGAAATTTCCTGACATACAGACTGCTACCTTCTGGGTATAAGGAGCTCTATCAACACCGTGACTACAGGAAGTTTTACATGAATTAAATACTAATTAAAATGTCAGATGCAGTGATGCAGCGCATGTGGAGCAATCACACACAGAATACATCTCAATGACTGCAAAGGCTATGGGCTCTTCATGTCCCCGCATGGCTCTCCAGCCTCTCCCAATCCCTTCAATGTATCATCCAATGTATCGAGTACATCTGATGATTCAGCTGCTACAGTGAGTGTATCATGTCCATCTGATGATTCAACACTTACCTCCAGAGTGCTGAAGGCAAACACTTGCAAAGTCTCATCAGTACAAAACACCATTAGGACAAAGTGACAGAGAGTGAGGTATGCATCTCTTGAAAAGAGCTGAACCCCAACTTTCAGCTAAGAAATGTCAGTAATAAAAAAGTAAACTCTTAAGTGGTTTATCTTTTTTATTCTTATTTTTAAAAACAAGGCCTCCTTGTAGACCTTGCTGGCCTCCAATTATGTAGACTAGGCTGGTCTCAAACTCAGAGATCTGCCTGCCCCTCTCTGTCTCTGAGGGCTAATATTAAAGCTGTGTGCCAATATGTCCTGCTATGTTTGATGCATATTTTATAAGTTAATATCCATAATTATCCTGTGAAAAGAATGACATCACTCCTCAGTTTACTCATGAGGAAACTAGGTGTACTGGCTGCTTTGGTGTGTCTGTTTGACACAAGGTAGACTCATCAGAGAGAAAGGAGAGCTTCAATTGGGGAAATGCTTCCATGAGATCCAGCTGTAAGACATTTTCTCAATTAGCGATCAGTGGGGGTGGGGGCAGACCACTGTGGGTGGTGCCACCCTTGGGCTGGTGGTCCTGGGCTCTATAAGAAAGCAGGCTGAGCAAGCCATACGAGTCTAGCCCATAAGGAGCTCCTCTCAATGGCCTCTGCATCAGCTCCTGAATCCAAGTTCCTGACCTGTTTTAATTTCTGTCCTGACTTTCTTTAGTGGTAAACAGCAATGTGGAAATGCAAGCCAAATAAATCCTTTTTCCCCCAACTTGCTTTTTGGTCATGGCATTTTGTCACAGCAACAGAAACCCTAACTAGGACACTAGGCCTCTGGCTATATAACCTCCCACATCATACGACTGGGAGGGAAAGATGGTCTTAGCTGGCGTTTGAATCCAGGGACGGGCTCTAGATAATGTACTCTCTTACTGGTTAGCTTTGAACTCTATATATCAAATAGCAGTATGGAGACAAAAGTTTACACCTATAAAAAAATCCTTTCATACATTAAATGCTTAAAATGAATATAAAATTTAAAGAAAAAGATAATCATGCTATGCATCTTAACTTCTCCTTGACCTAGTAGTACAAAAACATACTTTATTAGTAATAAACTACAAGTCTGAGTATGTTGTCCCAGTATGAAGTTTCTCCACTTCAGCCAAGAAGTGAGTATTAACCAAACTTTAACTAGTGTAAAAAAAAAATAGTTCATCAGGTGGAGGAAAACAAGCTTCTGGTAAACAAAAGAACTAAACACAGGCACAGCAGCATCACAGACCAAGAAGGTCCTCCAAAGACATAAACACAGGCACAGCAGCATCACAGACCGAGAAGGTCCTCCAAAGACATAAACACAGGCACAGCAGCATCACAGACCGAGAAGGTCCTCCATAGTAACAAACTGCTCCAACTGACCACAGAGATGTGCTTCTTCAGCTCACTGAACAAACATGGTAAGACTGCAGACCTGATCCAATATAGTCACCTTAGAAGCTTACAAGCTGTCCATCAGAAGGCTCTATTCTGGAAGGCTGATGTTCAAGGGCACAGGCATCTAACCCATGTGTTTAAGCTTGTTCTAAGCAGTACTCAAGTTGAAAATAATTCACACCTTGACCCAGAACACGACCTTTAATACCTGAGGTAGATTCTGAATGTTTTCATTTTAGAATGTTCATTTCTTTTTAAACTAAATATGCATCCATAATGATTCATGCAGTTGAGAAAATATGGAACTATAAATTGAAAAAGTAAACTAGGTGAGTACAAAAATGTGAAAAATAATCCAAACTTGAGAAATTTAGTAAATTTCAAAAAAAGTTAAAGAAAAAGTAGACTCAAAAAAACCTAATTTGTTATAAAGCAAAAGATGAAGAAAAACCATAAAAGTAACAAGAGAAAGAAAGAAAG
>LOJH01029577.1:0-17376 GCA_001685095.1 Ellobius talpinus
AAAAATTCTTGAGCAAAGGACTTAAGAGAGAAAGAATTTATCTTAATCTATGTTTTGGCCCCATTAACTCTGGGCTTATACATAATATATAGAATCTTGGTGAAAATGGGTGGTGGGGAAAAGGTCTTGCCTTATAATGAATAAGAAGCATATAGACTACTAGGGAACAATATGAGAAGGCAAGATAAAGTCCCTAATATTTGATGTGTGACCTACAATTTGAAAGGTAGAAACATTAAAACCAGATGAACGTGCACACACACACACACACGTACTGAACATTTATACACAAAATAGTATCAAAATTCAAGATAAAATATGAGAATATAGATGCACTTGGTAACATAACATGTAGTCCCAAATCAAAAGGCTCGGTTTCCTCCTATAACACAATGTAGCACAGGTGTTTGGTGACATACAGCAACAGCATAAAGTATCATAACAAGTTACCGTTTTCTGAATTCCAGAGTATCACATGGTGCCTATCTATAGCGTTCTGCAATGAAACACAGTAGTTCTGATTAATGTCTGCATCTCTAACACATGGAAGGAAAACAATTAAAACCTTTTGACACTTCTAAAATAATTTCTGAAGAAATATCATTTGTTGTAGGGCATATTATAGGTCAAAATTAGATGCAAAAAGCCAGTATATTTTTATTGGTTTCTAATAGATTGGAAACTTCTTGTAGTGCAATGCCATTGAAAAAGTCCAGAAACTTCAAACAGGGACTTGATTATTAACATGCTCACTTGCACTTCCTCAACAGATATTCATGGTAGAATGATAGTATAGATTTCCTTTCCATATTCTCATCTTTCTTCTTAGCCTTCACATTCAAAAATAATTTTAATAAATGCTTAATTTCATTGTGTTTCCAAGCATGTACATCAGGTCGCTCATCTTTTTTTAATGTAAAATTATTATCAAAGATTTTAACCGACCTTTAATAAAATTTAAAATCTAAAGTGTGGAATTTCTCAGACTTCCTAGGATAAGAACAAAAAGCAATATGAACATTTTCTTGATGTTTTCTTTGCCTGAGCCACTTACTTATCTTCTCAGCTTTGTTGGTATGGGATGTCCTCAGTTATGGACAGTTGCCTGGAGCTGGAGTCATTGATGAAGCAGAATTCACAAGGGTGGGAAACTGTTGATTCTCATTTAGATGGAAGGAGTCTTATTATCTAGGGGAAGAAAAGTTTCTTCAAAAGCTGTATTTATTAAGGCAACATTTTCTTTGCAGATGTCCTCAGTCATTCATTATGGCTGATAGAGTGCTTTAGACCACTAGAGAGAGAAGGAAAGTTATGATGTGGACATTTGGCCATGTGTTAAAAATGATACTTGTATTAGACCCCTTTGATTGTACTGCTAAGCTTCTTAAATGAGTATGCAGATTTGAACATTAAAGAAAAATGCCTCCTTATTTTTTCTGTTATGATTTTGGTTTAAGTTACATGTCCTGTCAAAGGACCTCATCTGTTGATAAAAGAGACACCAAAGGTTCTACCACAGTCTTTTCTCCTTTTCTTTTGTTTTGTACCTTGGTCAACTTCTTTTCAAGTTGCTTTCAGATTTGGCTCAAGGATAAAAGAAGAGGAGATGCAAACTGTGTAAGAGCCAAGAGGCAGTGGATGACTATAAGTAAGTTGTGTCTTCTAGAGAACTAGAGAGCAAGGAAGCTGCACATAATGAACTCATAGCAATTGTGACAGCATGGATAATACCTCAACAACCCTAACTTAGACCAAATTGTAACATGGAGTAAGGATTAGGGTGTGAAGTGCCTCCCATACCTGATTATTGATCATCAACCGACAGCTGCCAGTTTTCTATAACAGTGTACACCCTTAAACATAAAGCCAAGAAAACCAGCCTACAAATCACAATCCCAGAGAACTTAGACAACAATGAGGACACGAAGAGAGATTTACATAGATCTAATCTACATGGGAAGAAAAAGACATGATCTCCTGAGTAAATTGGGAGCTTGGGGACCTTAGGGGAGGGTTGAATGGGGGAGGGGAGATGCAGGGAGGGAAGCAGAGAAAAATGTAGAGCTCAATAAAAAAATCATTAAAAAACAGTGTTCACACTGGTAAGTGGATCATACTCTAGTGGAATGTAACCCATTCAAGAATATTTAGACATTGAAATTTTTCCTTAATAGGTTATAAAAATGACAAAAACTTGTCCCGATAGAAAAGTTGGATTGATCTAGGAAGAGTTTAGGAAAGGGAACAATGCATTTCCAACATGTTGTCAAAGATTTATTTATTTATATAAATCATGTAAGTGCTCCATCTGCACATACACCTGAACGTAAGAAGAGTTTTATAGAATTCTCAAAGAATTAAAAAAAAACCTCAAACGGTTCCCTTTTAATTATGTCTTACATTGTTTCTAGTGTTTATAGCTGTGTGTAGGATGAAGCATCAATAAGAAAGGAATTTGTATTACTTTTTATCACTCTGTTGTCTGGTTTTAGGTCAATTTGACCCAAATGTGTAGTCCTATGAGAGGAGGGATACTCAATTGAGGAACTGCTTCCAGAAGATAGGGTTTTAAATAGAGAAGTCTGTAGGGCATTTTCTTAATTAGTGATTGATGGAGGAGAGCTCATCTCTTTGTGGGTGGGGGCATCCATGCCTGGAGGTCTGATGTTCTATAAGAATGCAGACTGAGCAATCCATGATGAACAAGCCAGCAAGCAGTATTCCTCCGTCAACTCATCATCAGCTCTTGACTTTACAATTTTGCTCTGCCGAGTTCCTGCCTTGATTTCCTTCAATAATGGATTATGATTATGGAGGTACAAGTCAAAAAAGACCTTTCTTCACCAACTTGATTTTGGTTATTTTTTTTTAAACAATAGTAACCTTGACTAAGAAAACCATCAGCCATAATTCATTTTCCTTATATTTCTGTGAGCTTTTTGTGTGTTTTGAAAATTAGCTATTTTTAGCTGTTACTTAAAACTCATTTATTTTTATCATAATCATTGCTTGTCATAGATATTACTGGGTTTTCTTGAACTTACTTCACTTAATCTATTTTTCCTTTTTCATACTCATTTTTACTCTGTAGCATAGAAATAAAATTTCAGAACCAGTGCTAAAATGAATATTTCTTTCCTTTTCTTTTCCCAACTAAGTAATGCATTAGCACATTATTTCAGTTCAGAAGAAATATGAACTCAGAGTAGCTCTAATTTCCTGGTCCCTCTGGCTCCCTAGAAGAATAAAATACCTGTTTGTACCTTTGAAGATGAGTAGTTTCATTAATTGGTATCTCAGAATATATATCTTGAAATGGTACTTTCCTTGTTCTCTTCTGGTTCTCCTAATAGGATATATGCTATGCACATAAAAGCACGTTCTGTGCTTTTTCTGAAATCTTTAGCTTCTATTCATTATACTAAAGTGTTCTATTTATAATTTGGCTCTATAATTGTATCCCACAATATAATAAAATATATAAATATGCCTCCATTTATGTAATATTTGTCATGGAATTGTTTTTTCTTTATTTTTTGCTTTACCTCATTACTTCAATTCTTTAATTAAAGTAAAAAAATGCATTTTGCTTCCTTTCTCTGCATTCCTATATATATATATATATATATATATATTCATTTTTGCAACTTAGGATCATTATTTCATTCTCAAAATTTGCACACACACCCTTACACAAATTCTTATTTAAAATTCAAAAGAAAACGTCAGCTTTTCATATATGCAAGTTAATGAAAAGGATATAAACTATGTAAATTGATAAAATGGTGTGAATTAAGCTGGCAGATGAGGTTGCAACTTTTCCACTAATTACATGAAAAAATACTGCACATTGATATTAGTTTAAATACCATTCCTTTTAATATAACAAATCAATGCAATCTATATAAACTAAGGAAAATGTCTACTAAGGAAAATATGAATAGTCTTGTAATGAAACTCAATGGTAACACCCTGATAGCATGGATTTTGCAAACACCTAATTTGTACCCAATACTGATATACATAAGAGAAAAATAGGTCATAATTAAATGTTTCCTACCTTTTTACTGTATTGTATTATTATTTGAGATTTGTTTCATTTATTTCATTGTTTTAATCATGTTCTAATAGATTCAAATCTTATGTAGGAGTTTTTTGAAAGCCCATATATTGATAACAGTTCCATCCCCCATCCCTTCCCAGTTATTCCTCACCTCCCCACCTTTCCAACTCCACACCATCTTTCTGTTTACAAAAAGAATAGGTACAAAACCAACAAAACTAAAAAAATAAAATAACAGGAAACACCATAAAGAATACATACACATTGAAAATTCTGCTTCATTAATAAATATCCAAACTGAAAAATCTATGTTCCTTGGACTTTCTCAGGTAAGTTATTCCACTGATATTACTCCATATTTGATGACATGATAGCTCAAAATTTTACAAGCATATGGACACACATTCATGTATTATAAATTAATTTACTTAATGTTTAAAATATTTAAAGAAAAAAATATGATCTGATTTCCAGACACACATTTAGAAAAAAGGTTTTTGGAGACTTACCCATTACAAAATCTTGGTCAATGATGTTTGCCTTTTATGAAAACATAAAATCTAAATTTCTATATTTGGTCTATGATTGCATCAAACAACAAACGTATAGATGAGGTATTTGGTCTATGATTGCATCAAGCAATAAACATATAGATAAGGAATTTACACAAATTCAGTATAGAATAAAAGAGTTAAGAGAGAAAATTTGTAAATTTATGACCATTTTTTCCTTTATATCATATGCAGTATTAATTTAAACAGAATATTAAAAAAATAAAGACAATAAGTAGAAATAAATTGACTGAAAGAAATAATAAACTAATTTTAGCTAAATAAAAATTCACAAATAATAATTATCTAAAAGATAGAATCAATTATATGACTTCCTCATGTATAATAAAAGATAATTGACAAACAAGAATCTGCACATATTTACAAAAATAACACATAAAACAGATGGTAAGAATTGTATCAAGTTTTCAATAAAATCACATTATTTTTAGGAGCATGCTCATGTTAATTATTGGTCAGTAGCCATTTTGGGAGACTTCCAAGACAGATGTAACCTTACTTGGTGTGAACTCAACTGCTCTGAAAGAACTTGAAATTCCCAAGGCCACCCAGGTTTGAAGGACACTCAAATTAAGTGTGTGCAGAGAACTACAGCCTCACTGATGAGAATGCTATCATGAGGAACCTTTTGATAATTCCTTCATGTAGTAGAGCACAATCAAATTTTAGATCTCTAAGATACCAAAAGTTTATAGATAGATATTTGGAACATTTTCCTAGAGTAAGATGCTGTAGCTCTGAAGAGATAACTAGACACTCAATGTCATATAAACAAAGAAGTTTGAGGTTTTTTCCTAAATATTTTATAATAATTTTATTGATGTGGATGCCTTTCTGTGTATGTGCAGCTTTTATTGGATAGTGAATAAAGTTGTTTGGGCCAATGCTTAGCAGAGAAAAGTCAGGTGGGAAGTCTGAACAGAGATATATAAAGTGGGTAGAGTTAAGGAGAGGCCATGCATCTGCCAAAGGAGAAAGACAGTACCACAACTTTTCTGGTAAGCCACAGTCTCATGACAACACTCATATTAATTGAAATTGGTTAATTTAAGATATAAGAGCTAGGTAGGAATACGCCTAAGCTGTTGGTCAAGCAGTGTTGTAATTAATAAAGTATTTGTGTGATTATTTGGGTCTGGGTAGCCAAGAAGCCAATATGCAGTTTCTATTTACATTTTATCATTGAAATTATAGTACTGTTTCATTATTTGCCTCCTTTTAATTCCTCCCATTGAAACTTAGCATGTACCACATTTGCTATCTCTTAAATTCACGGTACTTGTGTTTTTCAGTTGCTGTTATTGTACTTGTATTCCTATATACAACTTGTTTAGACTGTGTTATGGTGCACACAGAGAGAGAGCCATACAAACACACACACAAACACACACATACACACATGCACACTCACAAACATCAAGGCTGACCACTTGGTATTGAATTGTGTTTGGGGGTATATCTGGGGTAAATCATTTTTTCCCACTCAGCATAGAACTTCTGAGTTACCCATAGTTCCTTCTATAGGGTTGAGGTCCTGAAAGTTTTTCACCTTCAGTGATGCTGTGTCCATTGGTGAAATCACTGTTCAAGTCTTCTGCAGGCTGACATGCTGATGATACTTTGTTGATGTTGGCTCTGTGACATTTCTGGAGACACAACCTCACAACAAACTCTGTGTCCCTGCTTCTTAAACAACTTCCTGCCTCAGCTTTCATAATGGTTCTTGAACATTAGGTGCAAGTGTTGTATGCTAGAATATTTCAGTTGGGATGAAGCAGCAACACAGTTCTTGCTCTGTAATTTTTTATTAGTTTTGGTTTTCTGTAATGATCTTTGTGTCAAGCAGTCTCTTTGATTGTGGCTGGCAATGACACTTATTTGTGTGTATAAGGATAAATATTTAGTATGTAATTAGTAATTATGCATGTTTATTAAAGTGGAAGTTATGGGTTCTTTTCATGCTTCTGTGATTTCACTACCTCTGAATAGATGGCTAGGTTTCCAGGAGCACATATGGTTTCTCTTTTGTTGAGTGGGTATTAAGCCTAATTAGAGAGCTATTTCTTACCACCAAGGTATACGTGCTACTTCTGTACCCTTAGGGTAATCATACGATGCTGGCCATTGCTGCTTGTCATAGATAGTATAGCTAACCAGGCTATTATTTGCTTCCCTTCACTTGCAGCTTGAATGGCACTTACTGGTTCCATGAAAGCTAGGCATTGTGGAACAGGCTTTCATGTCATATCAAACACTTGCCCACTAGGTCCTGAGTACAAACTGCATGGTTTCTCAGCAGTGATTTACCTTCCACCACTGATAAGAAACAGAATTCAACAGTAATAACAACTTTTTACAATTCTTTAAGACAACTCTGACCAACAACACAAAAATGTACTTCTCATGCTTGAGGTTGAGTAATTTGTTATGTAGTGTATGGCTCTTACAGTAGCATTGTCATCTCAGATTGGAAAATTTCACTGAAGTTACACATGTATCCACAAATCTATATGTACTGTATAGGGCTTTAGGTGGATAGTTAATTATATAGTTGCTTAAAATTTTTTCTAATGTTCTTACTATTATTTTACCCTTCTCCCTACTTCTCTATCTCCCTGAGCACTGACAAATTAAAGTCTTCCACCTTATTTTCCTCATTCAAATCTTTTGTGCATTGGTATTTCATTCTGTATTGCTACTCTCCTCAAACAACCTTGTTATTTGATACTTGTCCTTTTGTATTCTTCTGCATTGACCTTCCTTTGCTCCCCTTGGTTGTGAGAGTCCTTTCCTGCTATTCTGTTTCCAAATTCATACTGCCTCTCTCCTGCCATTCTGATCTCAATCTCCATTACCCTATGCCTATGGTCCTGGCTTCTGTATTTAGCAAAAATTTACAATAAATATAAGCATATTGGTGTGTGTATTAAAAAAACTTAAAAGGAGTTATGCTACTTGGGCTGATGAATCTACATAAAAACTTCACACTAACAAACTTACCAAAAGTGAAAAGAGAAAGTACCATTAAGTTGGTTGATCAGTGGGGCCCAATTGACTCTTAATTGACATAGATTATTGATGTAGCCTGTATGTCTCTCAGTGGCTAAAATATAACCCTGTTGCTGAAGACACTGTATGTTTAGAAAACAAGATTTTGTTTATTTGATTTGTATCTATCCTAAAAGCCTTTACCATCAAGAGCTTACCACAGACAACTCATTTCTACTGGGAGAGAGATGTAACTTTAAAATATTACAACACTGATCTATTTATACTGTTCCCACTCCCTAAAATTACAGAGGCTTCATATTAGTACCACAAGCTAAAAAACAGGCATTTAGATCATGAATGTGAAAAGGAGTTTTCATAAATAAGCCACAACAGAAAGTCTCAGGAGACAGTTGAGTGGGTCAGCAAATGTCCACATCTGGTATTATATCGGTACCAGTAATTTGCTAGCATGCGAAAATACTCGATTCCTATAACAGTGTTATGGAACTATCATTTTCCATCCTTATGTTTTGACATTTTTTTAAAGTTACATTTTACCTTTCACTCACTCTGTCACTGTTTCTTTGTTAATTATCCCTATTCCTGCCTTGGCCATTCTGAAAAATGTCTGTACTAACAAGGTGCTACTGTCCAAGTCATCACAATATCTTAGTTCAAAATGGTCTCAGTCACAGACAGTGCTTTGGAATGAAGAGTTTCATTTCCTTTCTTTTCATTTTTTATTTCATGCTTACAAATACTCTTTACATAGCTAATGTTTAAATACTTCAAACATATCTATTTCTTATAGATAGATAGGTGTATTTCTAACAGGTCTGCCTTTATATATTACTTAATCTTTTCCCCTTACAGTCTTTTAAATTAACATTTTCCTTTTACTTTTCATACCAACCAGAGCTTCCACTTCCTCCTCCCCTCCTGTTCTCTCCCTTGACTCTTATCTACCCCTTCCCCATTCACCCACTACTGCTCCATCTCCATTCAGAAAGTGGCATGTCTCACAAAGACTTGAACATACCATAGTAAATCAAGTTAACATAGGATCGAGCTCCTCCCCCTATATAAAGCCTGGGCTATGTAATCTAGTATGAGAAAGAGGTTTTCAAAAATCAACTAAGTGCCAGGGACTGGTCCTGATCTCACCTCTAGGAACCTTGCAAATAGACTAAGTTTAACAGCCAGAATCTGCAAACAATCTAGATGCCACATAACTTAAGATTATAGAAGGAACATGTGGGTCATTTACACATGGACTTTAACTTAGCATAAAAATTGACATCATGAAGTCTGCAGGCAAATGAATGGAACTAGAAAAAATAATTCCTAGTGACAAACATGGAATGCACTCACTAATAAATAGATATTAGGAGTGAAGTACAGGATAGCCAACCTGAAATCCATAGTCCCAGAGAGGCTAGATAATTAAGAGGGCCCAGAGAGTGATGTATAGATTTCCCTGCAAAGGGGAAATAGAAGAGATTTCCTGGGTAAACTGAGGGTGTGGGTGGGAGGATAGGAACATGAAGGAGTGGATTGAACAGACTGCGTACAATAGGCAATTTAGCGACAGGACAGAGGGCTAGGGAGAAATATGGTGCCAGTAAAGTTCCCAGGAATCCCAAAGGATGACTCCAGGTAAGACCTCTAGCAATGGTGGAGAGAGGGCACCTGAACCAACTATCTAATATAATCAGAGTTTTGACTACCCTATTTGTCATCATAGAACCTTGATCCAGGATATGACAGAAACAGATGCAGAGATTCACAGTCAAGCACTGGTCTCAGCTTTAAGAGTCCTGTTGAAGAGAAGGAGGAGGGATTGTATAAGCCAATAGGTTCATGGCAGGGGAACCCACAGAGATAACCTATTTGAGTTCCTGGGAACAGATGGACTCTAGGCCAACAGTTAGGGAACTTCCATGGGATAAACCTAGGCCCTCTGCATGTATGAGACAGTTGGGTAGCTTGGTAATTTTTAAAGAAACCTAGCAGTGAGATCAAGACCTATTCTTGACAACTAGGTGGCTCTCATTATTTATTCTTTAAACTGTAAGCCCCAAAGAAACAAAAATGACAATGCAGTTTTACCTACAGTGCTTGTTGGTACAACACTTGCCAATGTTTTATCTTAGAAGATAGGAGGCAATGATAAATAACAATTAGATATTATATGACTGTCTTTGTAATTGAAAAAGCATTTTTCATACAATATAGTCTGATTATCCTTTTTTTCTTCCCTGAACCCCTCTCAGATTCTTCCCACCTTACCCTCCACCAAACTCCATGCCCTGTCTTCTAATCTTCCTTTAAAAAGTAGTCAAAAAAGTCAGATTAAACTTATTCTTCAACTCATTTCACAGATGTTGAACTAGATAGATAATGCATGTTTATAAAAATATTTAGACAGTGACTTTCTATTGTCAAAAGTCTATATGTAAAAATTACTTATAGTATTCTGTATTTGTTCTATATAATTATGTTTATATGGACTTATTTGTCATATTACTGTTTAAACTGCATTTATCTGAACTTGATTGCTAATTTTAAGTGGCCTGAAAATGAGTGAAAATCTTTAACTTCCTTTGTAAGACTGGGCAAGGATTAAGTACTGGTATATAACATCAGTACTCAATATGTGAAATTGATCAGTATATTAACTACTTGTAACTATAAAGTAAGGTGGAAATAAATTAATCTCAAAAGAGCACAGTGAATACTTAACAAGAAACAAAATATTTCTCAGAACAATAACTTGCAAACACATAGATTTCTACCTATGTCCCTAAACTTTGATTTCCCATTCAATATCTCTGCCTCTTCCATTGAATAATTTCAGTTACTGAATACAAGTAGATCAAAGGGTCCATTATATGAAGGCTATTTCTAGAGATAAAAAAGTTCTGTAAAATCAAATATTTGATGATGAAACTAAATGGCAAGAACTCTACTGGCAATGTCCTAATTTTGAATGTACTCACATCTGGAGGTCATATTGGTGAGAATTTGTGTGTTCTGAGGTTACTAGGAGACACATATCACAGCAGAGTCACTGTTCCCCTGCATCTTATAATCATTCCATGCTCTCCTTTGTAACCTTCTCTGAGCCTTATGTGTGGGAGTGTTTTGTAGATGAAACCTTTGGGTTTGCTGTGCACGCAATGTGCAACAACTCAGGACGCTGATTGGTTGTGTTTTTCTGCAGTGGTCTCGATCTATTGCAAAAAAAGAACACACTTAACTTTGGGTATAAGGACAAACATTTATAGATTGTTGTCCGCTTAATTCTTTTTAAATCACAGTCTCTCACTGAACTCAGAGTGATGCTAGCAGTCAGCAAGCTTCAGGGATCCTCTTGACTACACCAAAATGTGGACATAGTTGGCTTTTCACATGTCAGTTTGATATTTCAAAACATGTGCAATGATTTTTGAAGCAAATGTTTTAACCCACTGATTTCCACATTTTATTTATTACATTGAATTTTACCTAGAAGTAATATATTATTTTTTTCATCAATTTTAGAAGTTTTGAGTATCTGCTAATAAATTCATATTTTGAAGAAGGATATTTCCACTAACTTTCTAGAATATCATAGGCAGCTAATAGCAAACTAAAGAATGCAGTCCACTTTTATGAGTTGATTCATTTAAGTTGCAAACTGATCATTAAAGAATCATTGTACTGCTTTAGCACCTGCCACTGTTTGTATAACCCATGTTCTCATGTATACGCAGTAATGAGATAATTGTTAGTTGGTTTCTTATATTTTAATTATATAATGTTCATGTATTAACAATGCTAGGTTTAAAAATATTGAGTGTTTTTTTTTCAAAAACTGTTTAATTGGGTCATATGTGTTTTTCAAACAAATACAAATAGTCAATCAATCAAATCTACTGTGAAGCTTGATGAGCTATGAAGCACATATAAATGCCAGCCCTACTCTGGAGAGTTCATAAAAGCCTGGACTTCGCAGTAACCCCAGGTGGACAGAAAAGAAAAGTAAAAGGAAGAAAGAGAAGAAGGAAAGGACTGACCAGAGTATTAATAGATCATTCTCACTTAACAAACTTTTATGACTGTAAACATAATCCAGAAGGACTGCTGTTTGTATTCTCAATCATTCAAAGACTTTATAACTCCAATTTATATGTTAGAGCGGGACATATTAGAGATTTTATGGGAGCTATTTTGAGGAAAAGCTATTAAGGAGAAATTATAGGAGAATTTAAGAGTAATTTTTTAAGTTCTGTGTGACAATCTAAATATCAATTTGGTCAGAAAATGGACAAGTATGTCATCATATATTATTCTATATATGGCTGTGAAGGTATTTATGAATAATAAAATAAGAACAGTGGATCAAATTCACAGTGCATTGAACAGTAATCTAGATGGATATCACCTAATTATTTCATAAAATGAACACTGGATAAAGAGGGATAAGGGTTATGTCAGAATAACTTCTGCCAGACTGGTAAGAAGTTACCTTTAGTGTTCTTAAGTCTGCTGAGTTTCAGGACATGTAAGCTGATGGTTTTCACAAGAATTACTTTATATCTCCATTATATATTATGCTTTTTAGAAAGTTCAAGAATGTTACAAATTTTAAAGCTGCTGGAGTTTCATCTGTAAAAGCTCTCAAAGATCGATGCATTAAAGGCTTGGTTTTCAATATAGTGGTAATGGAAGTTTATGGAAGCTTCTGTAGGTACTTCTATTGGGCCTAGAGACAGGTCATTGGGTCAGCATGTTTATGAACATAAGGGTAACTAGAAAGAAAACTCCTTCCTTTTCATTTATCCTTTGTTTTCTCTCCACAAGGTGAGCAGAGTTCTCTGTCACACACTCACCAACATCTTATCTCAGCAAACCCCCTAGAGGCTATTCCATGTCTGCCAACAGCTGGATATGGGGCACTTTGCCTGGAAACTCAAATAACCATTTTATTTTTGTAAGTTAATTATCTGAGGTATTTTTTATTGTGACAGGAAACATTGAAAATTAACTTCTTGAGACAAAACTGAATCTGTGGAACTTCATGTCAATACCATATTAGTTCATATTATTTAAAGTTACTTGCGAGAGTGCCAGCTATCCTGAAGAAAACTTTGGAGGGAATCACCTACTACACAATTAGATTAATCTTTCACTCCTAAACCCAGGTCGGGTGACCAAATTGTATGGGAAGTAAAAAAAAAATGTATAACTCATTAAAAACAATAAAAACAATAAAAAATTACTTGGTCCTCTTTTCACTGAAGAATACATTTCCTGGGTTCACAGAAGTAATTATCCCTAACAATAATTACTCTAAGGCATTACTTCATTGTGAACATATACATATTTTGAGTATACTTACAAAGCTTAAGATAGCACATTTTATTCCCACTTTATAATAATATCTGCTCCCTGTTCCTTGTTCAAAAATGGCTTTATTCACATACATCATCTACAAAAGCACCTTTAGAATGAAAAATACACTGTATCTTCTAAGAATACATTACATAGTATGTCTAGAGTGTGCATTTAAGTTTCTCTCTGAGAACATTATGCTTCTTTCTTTGTTTATTAAATATCTTAGAACCTCACAGAGGAGAAAAAAAATCCCTTATTAAGTGTAGTTTCCAAAAACACCTTATTTTTAGTTTGGAACACTTTTCAAAGGGGGCAGGAATTATCTTTATCTACTGTGTTTATTTAACTTAGAAGGCTCTACTACCTTTCTTTATGAATAGAGAAAGTATTGCACTGGCTAACTGTTCAAATTAGCAAAGTTTCTTTTAATCATTTGAATTATTTGTTTTGACACAGAGTCTCAAACACCTTAATTGAAAGGCGGGTTTATGATCAATAATGGGTAAGATTATGATGAATGAAGAGTTACTGATTTCCTTCCTGCTTGTCATCCCAGGCTCCAATGAGAGGCTTCCTGTATCTATCACACCTGTCTAGGTAGAGTGTGTTTTTCATCCTCTCTCCTCATGGCCACTACATAAGAGGGACGAGCATACAATTGGATATCTGTGGAATTTTGGTAAATTTGCCGTTCACTAAGATGGGGCTTATTTCACTTATGATGTTTTAAAAGAAGATAGAAAGTGAATAGATCTAGAAGTTATAAAACTCCAGTATCTATACCAATATAATGACAGCATGTTAGGCTATTCACAAATTTATTTCAGCTTAAATCCTTAAATTCAACTGGAATGAAATTTAAACTCTAATTTAAAATCTGTCCAGTAAAATGGACAAAATCGGCCACTTAAATTAGCCCCATACTCTTCTAATTCTTGACAAACTATCACTCTAAAATATAAACCATTTTGTTGTGTAATCTCATTTTAAGACAGATTTGATTGGTTTGAAACATACTGTTGTCTAATTTTAAATTGCAAAAATGATCCAGCTTAGTCCTTCATAAATATGTCTAAAATTACCATTATGAAACTTTCCTGAATAACATAACTTATAAATAGAAGTAACTGTTTTTGAATGTATTCCCATTGCATATATGCATATATGATAATAGTTCAGATGAAAAATGTAATCAGATTACTAAATTTAACAAATAGGATATCATGATAATACTAACATATTCTTTATGGTATATATTCATTTAATTTTGTAATTTACAAATTAATATTTGTTCTGAGATTGTACTGAGTATGACTCCATCATAATTACGTTTTATGATCTTAATGAATATTTGCTAGGTTCTTCATCTACTGAGTATTGTATTATTGTATTTCCAAAATTACTTTTCCCTATGCAATGGCAAAACAAACAAATGAACAAACAAACAAAAACACTACAATAATATCAGTCTGATAATTATCACCAAGTAGGAGTTATAATTTAAGTAAATGACTGCTATTGATCATTAATTTGTGCTGAAAGTCTGATATATTGTCAAGTACAGAGTTTGAATATGGACACATAATTTAAATAATATATAATATTTTAACCTGAGACTGGAATGTCATTAACATAAAGTCTAAAAGATTACAGGAAGGAAACAATGGAATAAGTTAGTGTAAGGTGGAGAGAGTGGAATGATTCATGGGTAGTTTTACTGAACAGTAATGACTTATTTAAAATATTCACAAATGAAATATTCTGATAGTTTCAGCTCACATAGCCTGACCTCATCAGTCAATATATCTATCTTATTCAACAGATTTGCATCATCCAACTATTCACCACCACATGGGCTAATAGAGACACTCTGTATAAAGGCATGCAACTTTTTGAATATTGGTTATTAAAGATACAAATACATCATGGGTATTTTAATAGATTTGCAATTAAAATGTACATATAATACTTGAAATTTGATATTATATAGTATTAAAATTAGTCTTATCTGTTCAAAATGCTTTAGTAAAGGTAATAGAAAATGTGAAATTAATGCATCGTAGGTAAAACGCTGTCTATGGGATAGCATTTCTCTAGAGCTGTGCATATTTAAAAGAAGTGGCATTATTAATTGAAACAATGCTAAGGTGAAATTCATAGTAGCGAATACAAAACCTACACACTTTTGATAAAAAAAATAGCTGTCAGCCTTTTAAGTTTCTTAGAAATGAGAAGCTCTCTTGAGGATCTTATTTCATTTTCTCTGGAACCAGGGGGAACCAAGCTCATTATATCTGTCATGTGCAGTGACAGGTGTAGTTACAGCTGCAGAAAGATCCCCTTTTACATCTCAATTTCAATGTTCTAAGAGGGAAGAATATTTTACTTTTCTTCTGGAAATTTGCCACTATTTAGCCTCAGGCCAAAAAGCTTTAGTATGTTTTTTCTTTCCTTCTTAAAATTGTCATGGACAGCAAAGATACACTTTTTTCCTCTACCAGACACTCGAGCAAATTTCATTTTATGAAGTAAGTTAAAAAATCATACAATACAAAATATTCAGGATAGACAGTACTTTTCACCGTAGTAAGCATAATGTTCACTCCCAAAATTGATTTATAGGAAAATTCACTTAGTAATTTTTCAATTATTCAAAATGAGAGGAGAAAAGCATGCTGAAGAGGCTGTAAATACTGTTGCCCTGAGACAATTTTTAAGGCTCATCAGATACTCATAGTTTTTTTAAGCTCATTTATAAAATGCTTGTTGTTATGATAAGTCGAGTCTGGGAACTGTGCTTCAAGGTGACTGTGTGGAATTAAATGGAACTACTTGCAAGTTTTTATGGAGGACATTCCTCCTCTTTATGTTTCTGAAGTATGCACAAGTGACGTCTAGAAATCCTGCCGTTTTTTCATGATAGAGAGTTCCTAATAGCAAGTGTTGACTTCAGAAACTCATCAAAACTTTTCTTCTTCACTTGAGATAACTCTAAGTGTGTTTGGAGCCTTTGAGTTATTCAGCTCCTACTGTGATTAGGGGAGCTGTAAGAGGGGCTGGAGAAGGAACGGTTAGCTCAAAAGTCTTGGAAGTTTTTCTCATCATATTTCAGGTCTCACATCTAATGCAAAATTTAGCGTTTCATTATAGAATTTAAGAAGTGTATGACATCTTTGTTGAGTGCTTTCCCCTTGTTGCGTGTGTGCTGAGCATTGTGAAGTGCACAAATTTTCTCTGGCTAGAAGCTGTCATATAATGAAAGATTTCCCTGTCAAATTAGGAAATAGGTAAAAGAGATCATAGGAAGGACTTTAAAAACAAAACTGAAATACCAATATAGAAATTAATCTTAAGGACATGATGGTATCATGTCATAAAACAGAGTGAAGCACAGGTCTTTGAAGACAGTCAAGATCAAGACTAATACCCTAAAACTGGTTATCCTTTCCTAGATGAATTTCCTGTGCTGATGATTAAAAACTCACAATTTTCAAGATAGTACTTTTCTTTTTCTGATTTAGCAGAATGCTGTGGAATATCTTTAAAAAATATGATAACACTTCAAATAAAAATCTATACTAGTCCGGGAGGTGGTGGCATATGTCTTTAATCCCAGCACTTGGGAGGCAGAGACAGGTGGATCTTTGTGAGTTCGAAGCAAGCCCAGTCTACAAGAACTATTTCCAGGACAGGTTCCAAAGCTACAGAGAAAATTGTCTCAAAAAAATTTGTAATAGAAACCTTCTGATATCAAGTAATGTCAATAAATAATCAGCCAGATATGAGTTAGCCTATGTTCTCTGAAAATTTGCCTGTTGAAAGATAACAGTCGTAGTGCAACAGCTACTCTTGCCTGATTATTTAAGTATTCAAACACATTATTTGAAATTAGCAGTGTCTCTGATGATGGTTTCATTGAGTCAATTATCTTAAATACATGATGATATTAAAACATGCATGATATGTATGAAAATTCTTGACCTTATAGGTATGATTAATGTTAAAATACAGGGGATAATATGATCTAGGGAAACTAATAATAAGAATCCCTTAGCACTATGGGAGGTAAATGATGAGATGACATGACTTATGTAAAATTATGGACTATGTTTAGTGTGACTCAGGCCTTGAATTAGAGGCTCCTAAGAAAATGAAGAATAGGAACTATATACATTAATTCTATTTGAATATCTCCAATTTCTTCCCTTAAAATTCTATCAATAGCACCCACCCTGAAACTAGCCTATAAACTTTCTTTTTATTAGGAAAGGTTCCATCAAATTCTGAAAATATACAATGTATTTTGATCTTTTCATGTGTCTTTTTTTTATTTCAGGCACTTTTTTATTGTTATTAAAAAATTTTCCACCT
>LOJH01029579.1:0-15805 GCA_001685095.1 Ellobius talpinus
ATACCCCTTTGGATCCCAACTGGTGTGGGATTGTTTGTGACTTACGCCTTCAATGAATGATAGATAATCATTATCCTATAGATCTCCTCTTAATATTTCTTTTGAAGATAACCCATGGATATTACCTAAAATTACATCAGAAAATCCTATAGAGTTCTCTTTTTAATGCTTTTACAGATGGCTCTTCAAGTGCATAAGAAGCTTAAGTCTTATATATAAATTCCAAATCCTCCATGAAAAAGATTATACTGACCCCTTGTTGTACAGCTCAACAATCTGAAAATGCTATAAAAAGGCGTATTAGATGTGTCTCAGCATTGACCATTTTAACTGACTCTATTAATTGTGTTAAAATTGTTTCTTTTTTAGAAACTACAAGATTTAAACGCAACCCCACTACTAATGTTACTCATAATTATTTCTCTCTCTTCAGACTTCTATATGACAACGAACTCAACCTTCTTTTATAACTCATATCATGGTCATTCTAACTCGTCAACATTTGTTAGTGCCCAAGCCAACATGCTAGCCTCCTCCCTGTCCCTAATACTTCCTTTTTCAGGAATCTCAAAAATCTCATGAACTTCTTCATCAAAAGGCAAAATTGTTACAATTCTCTTGACCTCATAACAAATCATTTGACCCTATCCTTCTTTTTCTTCTTTCATCCCACTGCCCTCTGCTGGTAGAATTAAACCTTCCCTAAGAAGGGGAAGTAGAATAGATTTTGCTGGTGGACTAGGTTATAGGTGGGAATGGGAAAAAGGAATGGACTGTAGGGGTGGGGTGTGGAAAAAAGTAAGGTGAGAAATGACTATAATTGGAGGGCATTTAGGAGTCAATGTAGAAACCCAGTGCAGTGGAAACTCCCAGGAATCTATGAGGGTGACCCTAGAAAGGACTCCTAGTAATGGAGAATATGAAATCTGAACTGGTCATCTTTTGTAACCAGGCAGGGCTTCCAGTATTGGGTCTGGAATACACTAACTCATCCACAAAACTTAGACCTACAATTTGTCCTGCCTGCAATATGTGCTGAGATAATGGCGTTGCACAACTTGTGACAATGACCAAGCCATGATGGCCAGGAACAGAAGGCTGGATGGCCCAAAGACCTAGAATAGAATCAATCAAGACTGTAAAAAAAAGCAATGAAATGATTCCTAAAAATATTCTGCTATACTTAGAGATTGGCACCTAGCCCAGTTGTCATCAGAGAGGTATCATCCAGCAACTGATGGGAGCAGAAGCAAACATTAATAGTCAGACATTAGTTGGAAGATGGGGAACCCCAGAGAAGAGTGGGAAGAAAGACTAGAGGAGTCGAGGACACCATGAGAACACAGTTCTGAGACAACTAAGCAGAGTTCATAGGAGTTCACAGAGACTGAAGCAGCAATCATGGAGCCTGGATGGATCTGTGCAAGGTTCTCTGCATATATGTTATGGTTGTGTAACTTGGTGTACTTGTGGGCATCCTAACAGTGGGAATTGGGATGTCTCCCACTCTTTTGCCTGTTCTTGAGAATGTTGACCTCCTACTGGGTTGCCTCAACCAGCCTTGACATGAGGCTTTGTGCCTAGTCTTATTGTAACTTGTTATGCCATGTTCAGTTGATATCCATGCGAGGCCTGCCCTTTCCTGAAGGAAAACAGAAGAAGAGTGGATCTGTGGGAGAGAGGAGGGAGGGATAAGAGGGTTGGAGGGAAGGAAACTGCTGTCGGGATGTACTGTATGAGAGTAGAATTTTTAAAAATTCATTTAGTTGTGATTTATTAGCAAAAAAATTTACTCAAAGAAAAGTAAGAAGAGAATAATATGATGATACAATGTCAAAATGACCAAGTTCTACCCCACATCAGCATGAAGTGTAAGAAGTTGAGGGAATAATCTGGCAGAGGCAGGTAGTTACCTAAAGAGTCTGCACGACCAGCTCCCAGTGCTGGCACTAGAGTACACCTCAGCTTGCTGTCGCCTATGGAGTACTTAGTGGTGAAGTTCAAACTATAGAGAAATGGTGTTAATGTATAGCTGATCATATCATATTTATTCTAGTGAGTATTAGTGTTAAATGAAAGCATACACTTTTTAAAGAAAAAACATAATCCGAACATACAAACATTTAAAATATTAGTTATAAATTCAAAGTTAACCTCATAAACACTCTGAGCCCAATCTTCCCTAAAACCTGAAAATCACCAAATAAATTATAGATCTAAGCATCTCCTTACTACACTGGAAATTGAAAATTCTAATACTCAGGAAAAATGTGAGTAAATTTTCTTAAAAATAGGTCCTTTAAAATGAAAACAATGGGTCAGGCAGTGGTGGCACATGCCTTTAACCCCAGCACTCGGGAGGCAGAGGCAGGTGCATCTCTGTGAGTTCGAGGCCAGCTAGTTCCAGGACAGGCTCCAAAGCTACAAAGAAATCCTATATCGGAAAAAGAAAAAAAACCACATTGATAGTATTTTCCATTTTTCTTTTTTTAAAAAGGGACGTAAAAATATAAATTTCATACAAGCTTTACATAATTCCTGTATTTCAAGTTGTACAATGATCCTGAAAGCACCATTTGGCACATGAAACTTTTGAATGATGGCAAGAAATGCCTCAGACTGTGCCTGCCAGAGGGGCAGTCTGGAAGCAAGTGCACTTGGGACTCACGAAGGTCTCTTTGCCATGGGAACAGGGTTATGTGGAAACACAACAGAATTTAGTCAAGCTTTCTAAATTGAATATGTACATTCTTTCCCATTCTTCTAAGTTTAGGAGGTCATTTTGTTGGCAACTTCAGTTATCTGTGTCATTAAGGAAACCATGACAAACTCCTTTACAATGTGTGGGTCATCCAAGTGCAATGAAACTGACTATTTTGCCATGTGTGCAACTGTCAGCACATTTTTGCCAGCAGATGAGTTTATAAGATGGTATCACTCTGAAATCAGTTTGCAGAAACACATGACATACTAGAAGATTCCCAAGGTTTGACTGAAAAAGCTTGTCAATGTTTCAGCTGCATCTTAGCTGACCTTAGCACAGAAAGTTTTACCTCATTTAATATCCAAAAAGTTCTATCAAGCAAACAAGGCATGAATAAACTTATCCATAAACAAACAATGAGTAAACAAGGGACAGTCCTTTAAACTGCAATGTGACAGCTGAAGACAGTTTGTCTAGGGACTCAACATTCCTCTGAATTCCTGATTATGCTGCTTAATCACTAGTAAAAGTCAGTTCAAGCTAGGCATGAGCACATGCCTTTGATCCCAATACTCAGGAGGCAGAGGAAGCAGAACTCTGTAAGTTAAGGCCAGCTGGTCTACAGACTAAATTCCAGGACAGCTAGGGCTGTTACACAGGGAAATCCTGTCACAAAAAAAGAACAAAAACAAGCAAACACTAGTTAAATATGAAACAAAATTCACCAATAAGAACAAATGCTTTACAACTGGGACATTAAGCGTTACTGAGCGGAACACGTTACTTACTGAGACATCTTGCAGGTCTTTCTCAATGGAGAAGTGGCAAGACTCTTCAGAAAAGATGAACCTGTATGTGTGCGCTGCTCCTGCTCCCGGCACCAATGCTGTTCTCAGTTCATCGACGTATCTTTCTCTCTCCATAACCATGTCATCAGCTTCCTGGGAAATCTCCGATTCAGAAACTATGGGAAATATTAATAAAAGTGATGAAATAAAAACTTTCTATTAGACTTTATCAAATCTAACAGAAATTAGAAAAAATAATAAAACCAAAATGTTTCCATGTGGCTTTTAAAAAATACCATTAGTGCTCTTCACCCCTCTCCTCCCTCTCCTGTACTATATTTCCTTCCCTACCCAGTTAGGCACTCCTCTTATTTTCTCCTTGGCCCTTCTGAAGCATTTGCGCCCTTACCCTATCTCTTGAGCTCTTTCTCTTCCCATCCAACCATTATTCCCCTATCCCTTCCCAACCTCTGCAGTTATGTCAGACTATGTACTCAAATGTAAATACCCAGTGCTGTGAACGTGTGTGTGTGTGTGTGTTTAATGGACTTATGCCACAAGGATTATAATGCTCCCTGCAGGAACCACAAATTACTTAACAAATACCCCAATGCCAGGCAAGGGAAAGCTTCAAGCTGTTGGTCAAGGGTTCTAGAGAGCCACCAAACAATATGAGATACTCCCATTGTCCTTAGCTACACCCCTACAACTAAAGAGGAAGATGCTATTTCTGAAGCTAACATACACTTCCAGCACAGACCTGGAGGAACTGACCCAGTAGTGACCCGGAAGCTTTCTCTCTGAGGATCATCAGCACTCATAATATGAGAAAGTGCTATGCAACCCAACAACAAACAAATGTAACCAATAGTTCTAGACAAATAAACAGCCTACAAAGCAAAACAATAATTGGCCTGCCAAGGTGTCCCCAAAGGAGCAATAGTGCTCATGGAAAATTAGTATCCTGAAAATATAATGAACTAAGAAAAATCAACTGAAATAATGGCCTAATCAATGTGCAAACAAACCAGATAGTACTCATGTAAACTAATGAGAGAAAATGCTCAATATCCTTATTCATAAGAATAATTAAAATCAAAACTACCATTAATTTCTACCACAGAGTTTGAATGGCTATCATTAAGAAAACAAAAAACAATAAAGTTGAAGATGCAGCAAATAGAAGGTGTCGACGGTAGTCTGCCCTGCCCCTAGGATGCATATGCTGAGCACTAACTGAAGGCAGAAAATTATGGATGATAATAATAATAAAGGCCAAAAGAGGAGAGGGAGGTGGGCTAGAGATCATCATGCAAATTTGGACAGAGGTAGCTGGGAAAAAATATGATCAAAATACATTTAAAGGGTATGAAAATTTCAAAGCATTGATTAAAATATAAAAAGAGAACCTTTAAAATTGTTGGAAGGAGTACCAATTAGTGATTCCCTTCTGGAATTCAGTATGAAGCATCCCCCAAATCTCCAAACAGAGTAGAGCATCCTAAAGCACTCTTAGGTAAATATCAAATGCAGTCAGTATAAAATAGGGATACCGTCATATCCCATAGTTATTATTCACAACAGCCAAAAGAATCAGCCTGACTGCCCAACAATGAATGAGTAGATAAATGAAATGTGGTAAATACACAGAATAGAGTAAAACAAATAAAACAGAAAAAAACGATTAAAAGAAATAAGCTTAACTCAGAAAAACAAAGAAAACTGCATATTTTCTCTTATATATAAAATCTAAATTTTTTTTTAAAAAAAGTGCTTTGGGAGGAAGAGGGAGAACAGAAACATCAGAAAGGGAAAAATAAGAAAATGATGATAAATAGGTTCAACATTCCTTTAAATATGTATGAAAAGTGCCATGATAAAGACTTTGGGACAAGTAATATACCAATAAAAAATTGGAAAACATAAAAGTATGCTAAATTTCATTAAAAAGAAAAGAGATCTATCTTAAAATATTTGATATTTTTTATTAATTAAACTCACCTATTGAAAATTGCTTAAGGAACAAATACCATGTAACAGATTATTCTATACATAAACACAAAGATTAAACATAGGAAAAACTGCTGACCATATGGAGTTTGCCTTCAAGTGTTCACATCTGAGATAATGCTCTCAATCTCATCTAATCATTTCAGCTATGTTTCACCTCCTGTGAATTCTGTACTACCGAGAGAAAAAAAGTACACTTTTCATTTAAAATGTATATAAGCATTGGAGTGGGGGAGGTAAGTATGTAATCTCATCCTTAGTTGAAGAATCACTGGGGTATGACAGCTGTGGGGAAAGAGTCAGTTTTCTTTAATGATGTGACCACAGGTGTTTCATCTAGCCCAGAGACCTATGACAGGGGGGAAAAAGTCAATGAAATGATTCCTAACAATATTCTGCTATAATCATAGATTGATTCCTAGCCCAATTGTCAACAGAGAGGCTTCAGTCAACAACTGATGGGAAGAGATGCAGAGACCCACAGCTGCATGATGGAGATGGAGAGAGAGGCCAAATTGAAACGTTCCATTTGGTCCATCTCCTTGGAGCTTAGGGAATTCCAGAAAAGAAGAGAAGGAAGAATTGTAGGAGCCACAGAGGTTGAGGACAACTGAATAATACAACCCACAGACATTAAATAAGTAGGGCTCATGAGAGCTCACAGACACTGAAGCAGCAATCACAGAGTCTGCATGGGTCTGTAGCAGGTCCTCTGCATAAAAGTTATGGTTGTTAGCTTGGTGTTTTTGTGGGACTCCTAACAGTGGAAGTGGGGATCATCCCTGACTCTTTAGTCTGCCCTTGGGACCCATTTCATCCTGTTGGGTTGCCTCTGCCAGCCTTGATATGATGAGGGTTTGTGCCTAGTTTCATTGTGTCTTGTTATGTCATGTTTGGTGAATATACCTGGAAGGCCTGCTCATTTCTGAAGGAAAACAGAGGAGGAGTAAATGCGGGGAGGCACTGAGAGTATTCTTATTTACAGAAAATATGATATTATATATTTCAAAAGTTCCATTAGAAAACTTGTAGAAATTATTAACAATTTCAGCAAAGTGGCAACTTACAAAAATCAGTAGTCATACACCGATAACAAATATATTGAAAAAGAGATCACAGAAACACTCCCATTCACAAAACCCTCAAAAAATAAAATATTTAGTGATAAATCTAATTGTGAAAGTGAAAAACTTTCTACAGTGAAAACTTTAAATTTCTTAAGAAAGACATGGAGAAAAACAGTAGAAGCAAAGACCTCCCATGTGAAGAGGCCAATCTGGATGCCAAGATTTCAGTGAAATTATTGTTAAATCTATGTCTGTGTTTAGTAAACCTTTAATTAAAATGTCATTTATTAATATTTATGGCTTTGGTCTTTGATAATTTATAGAATCCTGTCAAAATATTATTCATAAAAATTAAGGAGTCAAATGCCAAGGTAAAAACTGATTGATCAGAAAGCAGCAAAAGATACAACCAGGGACCTCCTCTCACTCCCTTCTCTGATCCAAAAGGCTAATTCTGTAATTACACATTTATCAAAAGTTATGGCCATTATGGGAATACCTGTACAAATTGAGACTGACAATGTTCCAGCCTGTCTCTAGTAAAACGAAACAGTTTTTTCCATATTACAACATAAAGCATATTATGTGTATACCACACAATCCTACAAGACAAAGACTTATAGAATGATATAATAGCACTTTAAAAGATAGCCTTAATAAACATAAAGCAGCAATAAATTACACAATGATAAATTAAATAATGCTTTATTAACTTTAATTTTTTTAAATGCTAATGAGAAAGGAAGTATAGCTCTGGGCAGACAATAGATAAAAAAACTGCTGAATTAAATCAGTCTGTATACTATAAAGATGTGTTGATTTCAGAATGGAAACCAGGATATGTGTTATGTTAAGGAAGATGTTTTGCTTTTGTTTCCACGAGGAGAAAAAGCTATGAATACCATCAAGATAGATAAAGATTAGACTCCAACAAGAGAGACCTCTTGATTTGGAAAGACAATTCACCATCAAACAAGTGTTGGCCATTCAATTTAAACTAACTTAAAAGACTAATAAATGTCTTTCATTTGATCAGATATAACCTGTCAAAAAGGAGAACTTATCAAAGTTAGAGTTGAGGTGGTGTTTTGTTTTTGTCTATCCAAGAGAATAAAAGCATCTAACTAAGGAATCTGAAGACTGCTGGACAAATGAGACATCTGAAGAATAAAGACAAACCATCAAGAGAAAATATCCCCAAAACAAGAATAAATTGGCCTAATGATATGGCACATCTCAAACAGAATAAAATTTCATAAATCTTCCCAAATGTTTGTTTCTGCTCTTGTCTACAGACATATAAGTCAAGTCTTTTTGGAGAACCAATTCAATTGAAATTTAAAGCTGGTTTTGGAGCTAGAATGTGGTTTTCACCTTCTCTATACCCAAGTATGCTTAAGAAAAATCCAAACTCTCTGTCTCATGTAAGATGGGACAGAAAAAAAAAACCTAAGGGACTATTTCACTGCCACAAATCTCATAATCCTTTGGTTTTGACTCTTTAAAACTCTTGTTAAGGCATAAATATTATCTCAATATTTATAAAATTATTATATATTTAAACTTTCTGTCATGATATTTATGGTTACATAGAGTGCTAACTAATTCATCTACCTTCCTGTATGTGATTTTAGGCTTGACTCTAAAGCAGGTAATTAAAAACTAAGTTTGTGTACCTGAGATGTATTTAACAAATTGTGGTCCTTTGACCTCTCAAAGATCTGCTACATATTACATCTAAAATTTTTAAGTTTTCTGTAGTGAACCATGACCATTCCATGCAGTGACCTTTGAGACCTCTAAGCAGAAGATGGGGCCCTATAATGATAGTTCAACCTGGATTATAGTAATGTCACTAGGCTGACAAACACACTCAAAGATAGCTTTGGGCTACAAACTGCACAAGACAATTTCGAAGCAGTTAACTAAGATGGTCCAGACTACTCCAAACAAGACTTCAGATATAAGCCATGAACTTTCCCATCACACTGAGATGGATAACAGCTAGCTCTTCCAGGATGAGATCATTATGTAAATTTTCTCACAGTCCCCTAAAGATGCCATTGATCCAAAACAGGAGAAAGTAATCTAAGAACATGATGCCCACATTCCCAAGAGCTGTGGTGTGTGGTTTCTGGGTGTTTGGTGGTTTGGTGGATGTTTGTTTTGTTATTGTTTAGTTGGGTTAGTTGCAAGTTGTTATTGGTCATGATCAAGGAAACTAAGCAAATAAGATTAGATTCGTGGATCTCACTCTTTAAAGAAAAATGGTGGCATAAAGAAATGATAGATAAAAGGGTAGATTATTGAATCTACATTTAAACTAAAAAAGCAACTACTAGTGTTAAATATTTTACATTACTATGAATTTTTGTATATTGATATAAACTTAAGGTTATTTTTACTATACTGAATGTATGTTTCAATGCTAGTTTAAAGTACTATAGCTATGCAGTTCATTTAACAATATAATATAATATAAACTTCTAGTCCTTGAAAATCATTATTAAAAACTATTTAAGATGATTAAGAAATACAGGTTAGTAGCGGATCATCTAACAATCAAATTTGTGGCCATGTTAGAATGTTTTCAAGGTCAAACAGATATATTTTTAGATAGATGGTCTTCAAACACTTCAAAGACCTACAGAAGATGACATTTAAGATATTTTAACAACATACAGCTTTTCATGACAATGAGACATGCCTGCTACTGGCAGCACCAATTTATTTCAAAATGACAGGCATTGAAGAACCTCCATATAGAGTTTGATTTCATTGTGGATAAAAGGTAGCCACTGAGCAAGAAACTAACTGCTTCTGCTTCAACTGATGACAATGTGCTGTCCAATTTGAACAAGCAGGACACAAAAGAAGGTAGATGCCAAACTTTGCCAAGACAAGGTAGGAGAGTCCTTCAAAATCACACTTCACAGAAAAGTTTGTCAGATATTCTAGGCCTGTAGGACAAAGATAGGGGAAACCTGGGTGACTCTTCAGGGAGCCAGATGTCTCTGCTATTTCTATAATTTTGGAAGATGTTTAGGCTACAAATCCTTTTCACTAAGGTAATGTTATATTGTTCTCATGTCTCTGATGGCAGTGAGAACTAGATGTTATAGTTAGTTTATCTTTTTACCAAATTCAAAAAAGAAACAAACAAAAGAGGTGTAGAGTGTATAAAGCTGAGAGACCTAAAAGCTTAACTTTTATCTAAGAAAATATTTTAAGGTCTAAAAAGATAGTTTGGGGTTGGTAATACAAATTATGATAGAAAGTGGTTTAGGTATAAAACTTTTGACTCACCAAGATAGGATAGATAATAAAGTATATTCTCTGAGTTTTCCAAATACAAATGAACTGGACATGGTGAATGCAATTTTTACTTGATAATTGTTCTTATTATATATAGTATTACTGTGTTAGAGTAAAAACATTTCCTTTTTATTTAGATAAAAATGAATTAATACTGTGGGATAATCTTTTTGTACACTGTAAAGATGTGTCTCTGCCTAAAATGTCTTCTGATTTGTTTAATAAAGTGCTGAATAGTCAATAATTAGGCAAGAGAGAATAAGCAGAACTTTTCAGACAGAGAGGAATTCTGGGAAAAAGAGAGGTGGGAGATTCCAGCAAGAAGCAGAGCAGGTGGGGTGTGCAGAACGAGAGAGAGGCAAAACCTACACGGTTAAATATACATTAATAAAAATCAAGTTAATTTAAGTTATAAGAGTTAGTTGGAAACAAGCCTATGCTAAAAGTCAAGTTTTCATAATTAATAATAAGTCTCTGTGTCATTATTCGAGGGCTGGTGGGTAAAAAGAAATTCCAACTACATTCATGATTACATCTTGGTAGAATTAATACTGTGAAGATAATCATCATAACAATGCAATTTACAATTTAATGCAATGTCAATCAAGGTAACCATAACATCCTTCATAGAAACAGAAAAAAGTTTCTAAGATTCATATGTAACCATAAAAGGCAATGATTAGCAAGAGCAATACTGAACTTAAGCAATAACGCTGTAAGAAACAGATCTACCATACCAGATTTCATGTTCTATTACAGAGCCATAGTAATATAAACAGTACGGGACTAACAAAATCAGATGTTAATCAATGAAACAAAAAATAAGATAGAAAAATGACTACATGTAACAAGAACTATCTGATATTTGACAAAGACATCAAAAATATACACTGGGGGGACAACATCTTTAACAATGATGCTAAGTAAGTTAGATGTCCACATGTAAAAGATTTAAATAAGGCCTGATCTATCACCCTGTACAAAAATCAACTCCCACTGGATTAAAACCTCAATATGATACCTAAAATGCTGAAACTGCTCGAAGAAAACATAGGCAGTACCTAGAGAATAAAGGTACAGCAAAGGACTTCCTGAATAGCCTTCTACTCGTACAGGAATTAGGGCTAACAACTGACACACAGTGGATCCTCTTTTATGTGTGCATGCACAGTTGTGAGCCTGTTTACCTTGACTGGAGGTCAGAGAGTTTGAGCTTATTTTTGTTCTCTCAAAGTTGTTGACAACAGATGTGGCTATAAACAAGAGATCCTGACCTAGGGTGTGGTTAATTAGTATTTTAGGTGCAGAGGTGGATCTGTTCCACCTGGACCAAAGGTTGGAGATTTCAAGTCTATACCTTATATCATATTAATGAAGTCTGTTGCCTCCCCCTGCCCTTTTGGAGTGAAGTATATAAGTGTAGGGAAAATAAATGAGCCAGAATGCTGTTCTGTGTCTCTGTCTCTTATTTCTCCTATGTCTCTGTTCCTTTTGTCTAATAATTCTAATTCTCATGCTCCTACGCTCAAACGTACAAGTTTTGTAGAAGCTGGTTTTGAACACTCTTTGAACTAAAAAGCTTCTATACAGCAAAGGAAATAAATGATCAAGTGCAAAGGAAGTCCAAAGACTGAGAGTTTTACCACCTACATATCTGACAGAGGATTTATACATACATACATACATACATACATACATACATACATTATATATATATATGCAAGTTAAGAACACAACATTCTCATTACAAAAATGAACTGTGAGTCTGAACAGAACATTCTCAGGAGAATAAATAAAAATGGCTAAGAGATATCTTAAAATTAAATTCAATATACTTAGCAATTAGGAATCTGTAAATCTAAAAGTAGGTCTATCACATGACCCAATTATACCACTCATTGGCATATGTCCAATTATGTCCAAGGGACTTCACATACTACTCCTTAGATACTTGCTCAGTCATGTTCATTGCTGCAGAAAGCCAGGAAATGAAAACAAAGTAAACTTCTTTCAGCTGATAAATGATAAGTGAAAAATGTATATATTTACAACATAATTCTATTCAGCTGTAAAGAAAAATAAACAGTGAAATTTGTAGGTAAATAGATGGAATTATAAAGTATTGATTATACTGTGTTGGGTAATTCAGATCCAGAAGGACAAATGCTATGTGTTCACACTTCCTTATAGATCCTGGCTCTGTACCCTTATACATACACCCTGGAATAAGAACAGATACTAGGTATGTAATAAAGGGCCGTCAGAGCAAGAAAGACATGGGGACAGTAGGACACAGTGCTATTAGGAATGAAATAGAAAAAAAATGGGGAGGGGAGTTAACTGGGGAGAGAAAAGGAGGACATACATACGTGTATATATACAATTATTTGACATATTTCTATGCCCTCCTTTTGTTTCCCCAGTTTATACACACACACACACATGTGTGTGTATGAGAGAGAGAGAGAATTAGCTGATATCACTTGGAGTGATAATGTCTTACACCAAGAGCTATAGACAATCTAACAAAACCTCCAGTGCCAGGCATGAGAAACCTCCCTTCAAGTTGATGGTCTGGGGAATTGAACAGACTCCCCAAATAATACAGGTTATTGTCAATGCCCTTGAATGCCTTCTAAAACTTGAAAGTAAGACCAGCCCTATTTCTGAAGACTCTACACACTTTAGACACAAGTTGGGAAGAGTCAAGCTGAAACTGAACTGGAAATCTTCTCTGAGGACTCTCTCTTAAAGTATTTGAAGGTGCTATGCAAGCTTGCAAGGGAGAAAAGAAGAAGTAGCCCTAACCATCATGGGTATGAACTACAGAAATGAGCAGCCAGGCCAGATGTTCCCAATAGTACAATAGTGGCATTTATGTCTTGGGGGCAACCAGCAATTGTCTAATTAAACTTAAAGCCACTGAAACAGAGGAAATTTATACCTAGTATTTTAAACCTGGCCAAGAGCCTGTATATGGTGGCATCATGGATCATAAAGGAGAATCTACTGCTGCCACTTTCCTAAACCAATGTAACTTCTAACTCCATTCTGAATACTAAATATTTACCCTCAGAAAGTGTATCTCTCACCCTTCATCAGAGAAGCTTCTTTTTGTAGAATATAGAGAACATTACATAAATTTACAATTGGTCAAAATATAGAAAGCAAGTGACTGTAGAATGCCCAATGCTGACTGATAAACCTAAAACAATCCCTACCATTAGGATTCAGAGAACATCGAGGAAGAGGGAGTGGAAAGATTTAAGAGCCAGAAAACCTGAATGTTTGCTGGGCGATATCATCTTCTATATATCACAGGGAAACTACACCCATGAAGTGTCAATATCATGGTTGCTTAAAGACAACCCTATATAACAGCAATGCCAGATGACATCCAGCCTGGATGGAGGAAATCTCGAAAGTCCCTATCCCTAGATGCAATTTATGGCTGTTGAGAAAGGGAGAATCTGTCTTTTACAGGGATCAGCCCCACGTGCTTATCAAATCAGGAGTGGTATGCCTAAACACACACATGAGCAACACAAAATGGACTCAGCAGACTGTATTTCTATATGCATAAGAAATACATACATGTATAAATATAAAGAAAAGAACATGAATTTGAAAGGAAATGGAAAAGATACAGGAGTTGGAGTTAGAAGGAAGTATAGAAATGATATAATATAGGACTCTTGTATAAAATTCTTAAAAATGCAAATAAGTTTTTAAAAATTCAACATAAAAAATAATATGCAAAAAGGGCCTGTTTTTTCAAAGCTTGACCAAATATTTCCTATTTAAAGGAACATGAAATTTTGATTGCCTACTCTAAACCTCAATCTTGGAAAAAGAACTTGTTTGCCAGTTTATTTTTATGTGAATAATGACAACGCAGCTGTATGCATTCATTGCTCTAAACCTGACACGGCTGGAATGAAAACGGCAACAATAAACCCATCCAGAATAAAGCTTGCTACATGGCAAGAGGACAAACAAGAACATAAAAATGAGGAGCATTTTCTAAGACTAACAAAAACTTCAAAAACATTGTTTTGATATTATTTGTAGAATGTTCCTATGTGTAAGTGAAGAATGCACAGAAAGCAGAAGACACAAACTTTATGCCATTAAGAATATGGGTGGCCTCACATCAGACACATAGACACCTACCTATACAAAGGCCTTTCCTATGAGTTCTGTAATGTTATTTCCATATAGTATACAACATATCTGTCTAGAAAGATTATGCACAAATCTAAATATTTGACAGTAAAACATTAGTAAGGCTTGAATTAATCTCCAATAAACTTAAAGATACCCCGCACAAATAGGTGATATAAGTTTCTTGCTGCCAAAGCAATTATTTTACAAGGCACACAGTGACCATCAATCATTAACCCACTGTATGAAATAACCCTGCGACACAACACTCTGTAATACAAGTGACTGATGACAAGCCACATGGTAATTAGGTCCCCAAACATTCATTAGATAAAGCATTGCTAATGGGAAAGAAATCAACAAGCTTAGTATGTGGGAGAATAAAATAAACCTCACATCCCTTCTATTTAAATGAAAAGAGAAAAAATTATCCATAATTGAAGGCTACGGCAATCAAAAAAGTTGAATAACTAAAACACAGGAAGAGGAATAGGAAGGATCCCCATTTTTGTGCTTCATTTAGTAATTGTTTCAATATTCTCATTTGTGTAATGCCTTAAGGTACCATATGACATGTATGTAATAAGCCTAAATAAACAAAATTAACAAATACACTTTAATACTTACACATTTACCCTAATAGTTAAACAAAAAAAATATAATTGAATAATGCAAGGCATAAAACATATGTAAAATCTAAAACTTTATTGGATAGTTCTGAAAATCAAATCATTACAGACTAAACTATAAAACTCCATGCTTGAGATATGATCCCTACAGGAAGCTGAAATGTTATCATGCTTACAGGGAGTACAGAAAGAAGTCTGGTATCATACTTTGTCATTACATTACTTAGCGGACGAAATGAAGACTGCACAGAATTTCACAGATAAGTGTAATGTGAGTAAACAGGAAACGGGAGCTCTCATTTACAGACATGCTAATTGTGATCAGTTTGTTTTTTTCTAACTAGTAGTGTATACTTAAAACTGTCTTCTCTAATTATTGCCTGTATATTTATATATGCATGTATGTATGCATGTACGTATAAATACAGTCTGCTGAGTCCATCAGTCAACAAAGGTCCACACAGAACCACTACCATGGTTTTAGCCCTACACATCCTCTAATTTTATACAAGAGCTAGCACGTGGTTACACTCACTGCATAACAATCCATCTCCCCCATTGCTGCCCTGCCAGCAGTCAGCAGCTGATAGTTCTCACTGAGAAATTTACATCTCAAAGAACAAACATAAGGAGTACTGTACACATTATCCTTGAAATCCCTTTGTTTTCCTATAATAGAAAGGTAAGCATTTCTCATTTGCTGTATAAATGACAGATAAAACACTTTAAACTTGAATTCATTCTGATTGTGCTGGATTTGTATCATTCAATAGTGAAAAAGAATTTCATGATGGACATTATTTAACTTGAAATATGTTTGCTGTCAAAATTACCTGTTGCAGTCCAGGCTGAATGGCCATCGGTCAGAGTAATAACAAAACCAGATCCTACTGTTCCCTCCCAAGACACTTGCAGAAAATAAGTTATGTTGGGCTCAGAAGCAAGACAGATTCTGCTCACTTTCCTTTCCATTTCTGGCTACCTGTAATGAAAGAACAAAATCTATATTTAAAAGGGGACTACAATTATCAAATGATAAAAATATTTATACTTTTCTTTCAGCTATAAAAACTCCAAAGAAATAAAAGTAAAATGCTGTATATGAGAGCCAACCACTGAACTCAGCAA
>LOJH01029580.1:0-17376 GCA_001685095.1 Ellobius talpinus
GCAAAGACTAAACAAGCAGAATTGTGCACTGAAGTGCGGGTCTTAAAATGCAAGCAAAGACTAAACAAGCAGAATTGTGCACTGAAGTGCAGGTCTTAAAAAGAATTATGAACTACTCTTCCTCATCACCACCAAGAAAATCAAAATCATCAAATCTTTGGTTTTCATCACACTTCTCAGACATTACAGCTAAAGTGCTGCACTTTTGAAGTTTAAAACTCAGGTAAGTTTAAATTATTTTCGGGACCTCTTTCCTTCTAGCGTAAAAACAGAAATGTACTAAAGCACCGCTTTTCTGCCTTGGAAATCTGCTGTATTTTAAAGGCCATAAAAGCAGAAGCACAGAACTTGTCAAGCTGATCAGTTCTGAAGAGAAGGGGGCTGATAAGAAGAGTCCTGGGCCCATGAGGTCAACTGTTGTCTGCCCATTGGGCCAAGGGAACCCCAGCAAAGCTAGCCCATCAGAGTGAATTTTGAACAGAGGAGCTATCACTCAGTTTTCTGTCTCTAGCAACTTTCTCTTCCAGTTTAGCACCTGGTACTCTGCATTCCAGAGTATGGGCTGGTCTGTATGGCAATGTGTGCCCCCTCCCGGGTGGGTTGGACTATTGACACATCATGCCTATCACTGTATCATCAGCTCTAGGCACTGTGTTGGTACATGTGAGGCTCTAAATAAATGTGTACAAATAATTTAATGCATGCATGTATTCACATATCCTATAGGCAACTACTGAGCAAATGGGACAGGTAAATAATCTTAGGTTAGCCCTATCCCAAGCATTAGGATTAAGAAGGGTGGGAAAAACATGAATAAAATGAGGTATAGTGTAACAAATACAAGCCAGTAGCTGGAAAAGGATCTGGGCAAGGGAAATGCTGGTTCTCAAGCATCACAGCAGGATGGTAAGCTCTGTCCTAGGGAAAGGAAGGACCATGAGGCTCTGGCATAAGAAGACCAAGATCATTGATGTAAGATGTTCCCAGAGGTCTCAGCACAGGCCTGGGAGATCGGGAGGTGGGATCCAAGTTAAAAACTGAATGCTGTACCTACTTGGCAGGCCAGTCCCAATTGAAATGGAAATGTAAATCAAAGCCTATCCCAGCTAGTAACTGGATAGCCAGACCACAAGCTGTAGTGTTAGGAACTGTTCATACATTGGGGCGTACAGACCTGGAGAAGCTTTAATCATGGGGTCTTTGAACTGAAATTCCTGCAAACCTGAGGTTGGTCAGCTTTGTTGCTATGGCTGCTTGAAAGCACCAAACTTTCAGCTGAAATGAAATCAGAAGTAAGCTTTTCTGTTAGTATTCTAATAGTTTTGTGTTGTAAGACAACACATGAAAACTCGGTTTATGAGTAATTGAATCGTAAGTTTTAAAAGAGTAAGTGGTAATTATTTGAGTACTTAGTCACCAGAAAGCAGCACTCTTTCAGAAGGATTAGGAGGTGTGGCTTTGTTGGAATAGGTTTCACCTTGTTGGTGGAAGTGTGTCACTGTGGGTGGGCTTTGAGGTTTCAAGAGCCCACACCAGGTGAGACTCTCTCTCTCTCTCTCTCTCTCTCTCTCTCTCTCNGCTCCAATGTGGGTCTCTGTCTCTATCTCCATCCATCGCCAGCTGAAGGTACTGCTCCAGCACCATCATGCTCCCTGCCATGATTATAATGGACTAATCCTTTAAAACTGCAAGTAAGCTGTCAACTAAATGTTTTATTTTATAGGAGTTGCAGTGCTCATGGTGTCTCTTCACAGCAACAGAACAGGGACCAGGACAGAAGCCAAAGTGATGCCTCTTTTGTACACACGATGGTGTCCACATGTCCTGTAATTGTAACATTTTACAATATAAACCAAAACAGATACACAGACAAAGAAAAGGAGAAAACTAAAGACTAACTAAAATATATGGAAATATTATTTGCTAAAAATAACACATCACAACTAATTAGAATGGAGGGTAGTGTCAAACTTTGAAACATGAACTCAGATGAAATTCTGATTTTGTACAGTGCAAGCGTAAACACATTTGCTCTTGTGGAATGCAATCTGCCAGAGTATGTTCAGATTCAGGCTGCCTGAGCCCTGCCCTAGAGTTCTCTCATTTGAGTAAATAATCCAGATAAATGCTCTCTGGAGTCTAAGGTTTTCCAGAGTGCATAATTCATGATGGCTAGGGACTGGAGCGACCCTAGTATTCATCAAGGAGGACACAAGTGCTAATATGTACTTGATGAGTGTGGTTGGTGCCAGGCTGTTTTTCACCATAGAAATTAGATCACAGGGCGACAAATCTGAAGTGCAAAAATAAAACTAAATGGAGTACAAACTCTAGAGGACCAGAGCATCTGTGTAAACTAAACTCCATATGCCCAGAAACTAGCACATTTCAATTGCGCGAGCATTAAGAACTCTTGGCAAACGTGTGGAATAGATCAGGGTCGATGACAGACGCAAAGCATGAACAGGGGAAGATGAAATGGCTATACTGAGAGAGTGCTGGAAGGGGCCAGTTATGACACCTGCAGGGAGGTGAGCACTGCATCCACACCATCCTCTTTCCTTCAGGTTTGCCACAGGCACAGTATCCTTACCTTCGCATCATAACGCAGACACATTTTCATTCTAGATAAAAAACACAAATATAGATTGCATATGAAATTTTGTGTTTTGATCCTGTAGTGTGTGGACAGAGTTCCCAAGAGTCAAGACTGATTGCTAAGCAAGGAAGATCCCAGCCATTTCCAGATGAGTGATCAGCCTGTTTCTTTGCATTCATCTCTGCAACATGATTGGCTCTCTATCACTCCTGCCTCACCCCCGAGGTGTTCACACTAAGTCATTATTGCTAAGGTTTGCTCTCTTACTCTGCTGCTGTTTACTATGTAGCCCAGGCTATCCTGGAACTCCCAACTCCTGCCTCAACATTTCGTGTGCCCGAATGACAGGTGTGCTCTTTCTTGTTGATCTGTAGCAAATTAGCCTTTTGAAAATACTTCAGGGGCTCTGGAAATTCAGGTTTTCAAAACCTCATCCCTTAAAATGAAATTTTAATCTCTCTTACATATAAAATCGAATGTTTCCTGAGGAAATTTTATGTAACTGATCACAAGGTTGAAAGAAATTATATACTAAAACACTCCAAAAATTATCAAGGCATCAAATTACACAGAACATTGACAAAATCAAGAAATAAGATAGAATCCCTTGTCAGAGTTTTTTTTAACAACACAGATAATAGAGCAATCAAATATAAAAGTCTGAGTAGAAAACCAATTCCAGAAGTCAGATAATAATAAACTTATATTAGAGTCACAAACTTATATACACTTTATTGAAGCCCATATACAGATTTTTTTTCACAAACTTTCTCATATAAAATACATTAATATTATATAAAGTAACTTCATTTTTACTGCCCCAAATCTAATCTGAAAGGTATGAAATTATTTTTTTATTCAATTATTTGGTTTCATTCTTAGAAGCCTCCACTGGGCTAGTACATCTTTATCACTTACAAAATGTGCTGCTTATTTGGAAGACCAGAGCAATCTGTGCCCATCAATAAATAAATGACAGTATTTGGTCCCCTTCAAAACAAAGTGACAGTATCTTCATGAATGACTATGTTTTTCTGTGCCTTGAAACTTTGGACTTCACAGAAAAAAAATAATTTGCTTTTATTCATCCTTCTAAACACTTGATTGGCTGAGAGAACCATTCTAGGATAATCTGATTCATTCTAAAACCTTTCCCATGTGGTGTACAAATGCTATTTTTTGAAAGCTATCCACTGTACATCACTGGGGAGTGACACAATTTATGGCCTAAGAACACAAAATTAAAAGCTTAAAACCATTGTACATTTAGAATCCTTCTTTCGGCCTAATGTTGTTCTACCTTTTGTCTGTGGGAACAAAAATTACAAGAAAGTGAGTTTTGAAGGGATGAACTCTGTCCCTTTCCCTTTGCTTCCTAGGGTAAAGAGGCAGAAGCAACACTTATCTGTACTCGGAAGCAACGCTAAGGAAGCCACCCCAACCCACTGCAGCCAAAGTCAGCAGCATCAACATAAAGACTCAAGAAGAAAGGTGACAGTAGTAAGAATCTGCAAAAATACTTCAGGAAAAAGATAACTAAGGAGACATAAATCATAGCCCAGTGAGGGTTGAAAACATGAGGCGATGAACAGCTATCATAACATTTTCGCTGCTCTCAGTCCAGGGAATCCACGTCCAGGTAGAAACCAGATACATGTTTTAAAGATACTCTAATACCAACATCCCAGCACTGTCTGCAGTGAGCCAGGATAAGCAGGTCAACAGGTGAGTTGCCTGGGTATTGAAAGGAAAATACTTGCTGTCCAGGATGGCAGTGTTCTCTCAGCAGGTGATGAAGTTTGTAAGGGACACCAGGAGCCCAATGAAAGTCACTTTGTCTGTGGCCGAAAGGGTGAATCATTAGTTCCGAGTGTGTACTGTTTTGATAGAGATCTGAGTTCAATGCATAGCAGCCATACTGGGCAGCTCACAACCACCTGTAGCTTCAGTAACTCCATCTTCATGCCCTCTTCTGGCCTCTACAAGCACCCAAACTAATTAATCTGATAGCAAAACATAGATACACACCTATATGCATAATTAAAATGATAAAATTATAAACAAATATAAGGTCATTTTCTCCACCAACTCCTACTGTAGAGAGTCTGTAAAGAGGGGAAGCTAAAGACTTTCATGTGTGTGTTTCTATGACTTCTCCAGAACTTTCCTCATGTACACACGCCCTCTTCATGGTCAAGAAAGTAAAATAATCCTGACCTACATTTTTATATTTTATCATTTTTTTATTTAAATCAGTTTCTGTCCCTAATCTTCCAGATCCTTCCCACTTCCCACCCATCTAACTGCATTCTGTCTTTCTCTTTAAAAAGCAAACATGCATATTTAAAAAATATCTAGAGAAGGAAGCAGCAGATGGAAACTAATACAGAGACCCAGAACTGGACAATGTACAGAGATGGAGAGACCTTGGAACTCAGTCCTAAATGTGATGGCTCCATGAAGCCTGTGCCCTGGGGTTCAGAGAATGACGCAGATGAGGAGGTGGAAAGAAAAGAGCCAGAGAAGATGGAAGACACAAAGGGAACATGGTCCTACTGACATAAGACTGGGGCATGTATGGACTCACAGGGACTGTGGCAGCGTGTGCAGGGCCTGCACAGGTCTAAGCAAGATGGGGTCCCAGGGCTGAGAAGGGAAGTAGACACAAATCCCCATCCATAACCTAAAACTATCTCCTGTAGTTAACTGCTCACGAAGGAAAGTAGTTTCCACTAACAGCGTATCTTTGTACATAAACAATGACAAGCTGTAGATGGTCAACCCAGAACCAGCTCAATGGTATTTTTGGAGATTTTTGTTTGTTTCATATTGCTTTGTTTGAGCTTTTTGTTTTTTTTATCTTAGTAGTCTTTTCCTTGAATACTGGGGTTTCTGATTTTGTGTTCTTTATGGTTGTGTGTGTATGTGCGTGTGTGTGTATGTGTGTTTCTTGTGTTTTTCCTGTTTTTTTTTAATTTCTGGTTTAACCTACATTTTACTTTGGGGATTCTGTTATTTTCAGCTTTCTTGAAGAGCATTCTTTTATAGCCAGGTATATTTCCTGCTGAGCTTACACATGTCTGCGGCGTTTTTGTTTATTGCAGGCTGCATGTTCTAAAAGTCTCTGCCTGTTTTAAAACATTAGAAATCATTTTATTTTAAATCAGACCAGTCATAATTTCTTTTTAATATGTGTGCTATTAGCATGCATTACTTGTATATATCAATGAAGTTAAATGTAATATTGCCATATGTGCAGACAGTCAACAATGATAAAAATCCAGCTCCTTGAGCCCAAACGAAGCACATACATGCCTTTATAATTTCTAATGGTCATTAATTTACTTTAATTAAAATGTTCTTTTATGGAGAAGCAGGCAAGGCGCAGGACTGTACACATTAGGTACCATGAACCTCTATTACTACCCCTAGAGTTATTTTATTAATTGTTTGAGATAAGCAGCTATTTTTATGCAGTAAGTTTGCAGTATCTAGACTTCAGACTTCAATACTGTACTCTTGTTTGATCAATAGCAATAATAATCAATTATTTGCTAACATAACAAATTATTATTGAGAACCTAGAAGGTACATTCATTAAAAATACATAAAAATAGTTTATGTTTGAGTAGAACTATTAGTAAGCAACTTGGAAACTGTAGTTTAAAATGTATCAAGAACATGAAGGTCCTTGAGCCCACAGATCTCCAGGGAAACCAGAAATATTAAAATTCAACAAGACCTTTTTTCTTTTTTTAAATTTGAGTATATTATTGACTTTGATTTTTGAAAATATAAAATAATTTTAGCAAACTGCTAAATTTAGCATGCTGCGACCACAGAACTGTCGCAGAATCTAGCGAAGCTGAAATGTATTGTTTTATGATTATGTTTGCAGAAATCTGGTTGCAAATCATTTGTAATATAATAAAACATTGACTTCTATTGCACTTCCCCAACAGGAACTCAGCACACACTGAACTACCCACTTCCTCATGAAGAAATGTAATACAACGTAGGCCAAGACTTTCATAGAATAGAAAAGCTTGCTAGAGTGTCAAAAGTTATAAAATTAGAACACTTTAACAATCACTTGAACTTAGTATCATCCTACACGTTTATTTTTGAAGAAATATGCTCTGACATTTTCTTTTTCCCTTGGCACATTGATGGTAGAACCAGTGTGTCTGGGGGCTCTTATGTGCACCACCCCAGCTCTGAACACTTCCCTAGCATGCACTACTGTTCTAGTCCCAGGTCCACAGAGGACACAAGCATCTCAACTCACCATGCTGTTAGTGTCAAGAAAGGTCGTGCAATGACCATTATGCTTGAAGGCTGCCCAGATTCCACGGTAAATCATAAGAAAGAATGAAAATCCAGAGTAAAAAGGTGAACCAGGAAAACTACAGGCTATCTGGAAAGGAGACCTCAGCAAAGTGTCCATGGTACCAGACAGACAGAGCTCCCCTAGGACAGGAAGGCATCATCTTCATAGTGCTGCTAGACCAAGCACAGCCATCTGAACTAAGATTTTCTTTACCACTCAGGCACAGGCATGTGCACAGCTGAAGAGGCCATTAAAGTTAGGTTACACGAGCTGTGATGTGACCATGGCTTGCTTAGTCTCTCATGAGCAACATTAAGGACTAGTTCCCTTAATGGGTACAGGAAATCATTTCCTTCTGGATAACTAATACTAGCTTGCCCCAGCCCCATTATGAGAGAGCATGGTGGCCTACTGACATCCCTCATCCCACTGTTCCTTTCTCAGTTGCTTTCCTTGTACCCTTGACTTGGCAGGAGTCTCAGAACAAAATGAGATCTTTAAGAGACAGGAATCTTGAGGCTTGATCCTTGCCTTTCTCAGGGATCACACAGAAGGAATATGAAAGAAATGGAAGTCAAGATAAAAGAGAGTTGCTGGGAGTGCACTGCCATAATTCTTGCAAAGTTAGTTACTCTTTGCCAATACAGATGAAATACCCATAAAGAGGAGGCTGAACAGCTCCAAGATGGTGAAATCGAGGTAGCTACTATTCCACTGGCCTCTATCTTAGAGGAGAAGCAAGGCAACAAGTGAATACCTGCCTTTTGGTTTTCTGAGGAAGAAAACTGGAACTCCACAAGACAGTGATAGGTCTCTAAAGTCAGAGACATAAGGAATGACAGCAAAGGTGCACTTCCCTAGCCAGGAGAGGCTACAAGCTGTCAGGAAAAGGTAAGCCAGAGAGTCCTAGTTAGCCCATCCCCTAGTTGCTGCAATCTAGTGACCCTGATGACAGGAATATTGCAATCATAGGCTTTGCATCTATCATTGCAAATGCTTTTCTCAAGAAGGAAATACTCTGGGCAGCCACCAGACCCCAGCCCAGAAAATCTGTTCCTAGAAAGTAGCACCATCTTGAAAGCTGGTATCTAGACCATTCCAATGGAAGGATCGAGAGGGCCTATGTACTGTATCTGCCAGACAACCTCAGAATCACCAGTGCTTATTCAACAGGCCTGAGGACCACGCCTCTCAGTTCCCACATTGTAGGTGCTACACAGCACCCCTGTCCCTTGTTTAATCAGGGCCTATGATCACAGCTACCATCAGAAGCCAAGGCCTTGGGAATTGTGCTTCATGGAGCCTCGGAACATATCGTTCTGCTGCCTAAGGTCCTTGAATCACAAGTGCTTCTGCCAGGAAACAGACAATCTGGCAGATTCACTATGTTTTGTATATGGAAGGGAAACATCAACATATCAAAGGGATACATGCACACTCATGCTTCCTGTAGCACTGGTCACAGTAGCCAAAAACATGGAATCAGCCAGATTGCTCATAAGTGGATGAATGAATGAGTTAATACAGCCTATTTACACAATGAAATAGGAGCTAAAGACAGACAGAAATTAGACAATAGATATCAAAATACAATTAAATAGTGTTCTACAGCACAGTAGGGTAACCAAAGTCACTATTAAAAAAGAAAAATGGCAATATCGAAGGTTCCCAACCTAACTAATGTTACATGTTCAATGAAATAGAAATGAGACTGATTGTTTTTATTTTTATCATTATACATGAAATACAAATGATGAATTGCCATACTTCAAAAATATGCATGGATAAAATCAATTAAATTTGTTTAAAGGTGATTAAGTAAAGAAGTTTCAAACTGACATGGAATATTAAGCATTGAAAAGAACAACCTGTATGCTTAAAAGCACAGCAAGTCTCGAAAGCTTTATGCTGAGATGAAGACACACAAACACATGCACACCACACACATACCTTTTTATTCTATTGACAACAAGTCCTCAGAAAGACAAAACTAGAATGACTGACAGCTGCTCAGCCATTGCAGCTGCTGAAAGTGAAGGAAGAAGACGGTCAAAGGAATGTGTTGAATAAAGACCATGTGTGTCCTGGTCTTCACTCTGGTGATGGCTATGCAAGTGTGTGCACTATTTTAAAGTTCAGCAGCTGCACACCAAGAATTGAGCTGATGACACTGAAGACAAACTGCACTACAACTAAGATAGACAAATAGACACATGTGAATAAACAAATAAATAAAATTGATTATTGCCTGGAATTTATGTAACGCCAATTAAGATGATACTATAAAAGTTAGATAAGTTGTATGGTATTAACTGCCGTAGAGAGGAATAAGGCAGGCAGGAGAAGTGTGGCCAGTGTAGACATATGATGGGATATTAAGCTGTGACTACAGTGTCACCGAGATGGTGGCAGTTGAGCTAAGTGCAAAAGCAAGTGAGGTGAAGTTCCTAAAACCCCAGCATCTGAGGGCTGGGGTATGGGCAGAAGCATGGGAGATAGAGGTCAGCCTGGACTACAGGACACCCTATCACAAAAAACAAAACAGTAAAAGGAGGGTAAGAGGGTAAAAGAGAACACTTATGGAGAGATTTGATAGGAAGCTAATCTGGTAAGTCTTCTAACATAGTTATCACTAAGTGAGGTTTCTTGGGCTCCAGAAAAGGTAGCAGAAAGCAAATAGACAATGTGAATTTAGCATGATAGGTTCTTTAGACAAAGGCAAAACTCCTGAGCCTAAAAACCCAAGGAGGTGTTGATGGGACTTTTTGGTCGCTATTTTTGACAGAGAGCAAGATGTGTTTGTTTCTTAAAAAGATTTCCCAGACAAACACAAGCTCAAGCATAGAGGAGAAAATGGAAAGGAATAAAGGGCAGCTCTTCCCCTTGCCCTCAGGACAAAGACCGGATAAGGAAGGCTGCAGCTGAATGTTTCCTCGTCTGTCTGACCTGGGGCTTTTACAGCGGGAATGGCTATTTCTTAGAATGTGGTCACTGCAAGTTGACAGATTTATCTGCACAACATTCTGTACCCTACTGAAGAAAGAACTAAAGAAAGAAAATGTTAAACATAATCCCCCAAAGACGAATCCCTCTCTGGAAGAACCTAGAATGTAATCCTATTCAGATTTTATAAAGAATCTACACAATTTTGTTCTATTAATTAATTAAGAAATAATAAATTTAGTCTCCAACAATGAGATGGTCTGAAGTATGCCTACCCTGAGAGGCAGGGGAACAGCAGGGCCGAGGGAAGGGCAGCATAGATTCCTACTGATTCAAACCCACAGGGTATACCATCAACATGCCAAATGGAAAAAAATGCTTTAGAATATTTCTTCAAATAGAGACCATCTCTAGGAATATATGGGATGTTTTTGTTTAAAGAATTAAGTCATGAAAGGTTAATTTTGACAAAGAGCAAGATATGAGGGTTTTTTCCTTATATTTTTAAAACAAATGCATGGCACCATCATTTTCAGGCCAAATAAAATATTAGAACCACTTGGATAAGTGAAAAGAAAGGTGGTTGACAGTTGAGCCACTAACAGGCATCTCTCCTCTCCTATTCTTCTACCATCATTTCTGTTCAGTCTTTTCCTCAGCTTCTCTGATGTTTATGTCAGTGGCTATTTAGAATACTGATTTCTATAGGCAGTGCTGGGACAGCTAATTGCCACCCAGGCCTAGTGAGGAGGATGTGGGATGCTTGTATCCTGGGGTGTCCACAATTCATCTAAATCACAGCAATAATCAAGGTGGAGATCACCTGGAGTGCTGGGGGTTTTAAGTCTGAAAAGACTAAGACCTAAAATCCCCTGAAGAAGAAATTGGGCTCTGCCATGCGACTGGACAGACTTCAGAGCTCCATTTGCAGACATCAGTCTGTCCTCCACAGGCTAATCTTCACAAAGTACCGCTTGCCCATCCTCATTCCAGGCCCCCACTGAGAGCACTCTGCTCCATCCTGGGCTCCGCATGAGGAGAATCTAGTGACTTTTATATTAAAAGTAAACTGTGGTGGATTCTGGAAAGAAAACCCCAGGGAGACAGGAATAAAACCCCGTTATGCCAAGGAACAGTTGATACACAAAAGATGAGGATAACTTATTTTCCAAACTTAAAGGAGAAGCTATTGCTATTAAAACTATATTTTCTAAACAAAATTTCCCTGCAAAGAGCAGCAAACTATTTGGTTAGAGATGTGATTTAATTTTATCATTTAACATGTGTTTGGGCTTAAATTTGTTTTTTAGAGGGCCATAAGCAGAAATAGTTTTACATTTTCCCAGGTGGGATAAATTTTTAATGTGCCTGGGCTATTTTGAAAGCTACCTGCATGTTCCCTAACAGCATATGACTTCTGAGATTTCGAACCAAATAAAGCAGGATTTGTTATTGTTGTTTTGTTGTTTGTTTTTGCTTTTCCTCTCTGAAAGCTATCATTGTTCTATGGTGCCTGAATTTGGGCACATGGAAGAAGCCCTTTCACAGCTGCCTGGTAGTTATATTAATTAGTACCCCCCTACAAAGCCTTTCTCCGTGACATCTCGTTTTTTGCTGGATGCCTTGATAGAAGTTAAAAGTGGATAAAGCAAGTTCTAGGGTGTAACTCAGTGGCATGGCATGTTCCTGGCATGCAAGAGATCCTGGGCTCCATGTCCAGCACCAAAAGAAGCCAGAAGTTGGACTGACCATACTGATGACGCCCCCTGAGAATAGGCCACGGTACGTAATTTTCATAGGAAAGCTATGTAAATGAGAACAGCCGAATCCCACACATGGAAAACACACTAGGAAAAACTATCTTCTTGTTTGTACCTTTTCCTTCATCTTTTTCACTCTTTTTAGTATTTAGTTAGAAAACTCGGCTTCTATTCTGCCTTGCTGTACTTCCCTGGCCATTTCTTCCTCTGCTTTCCCAGACTGAATGTGATCTCCTGCTGTCTTAGTCCCAGTTCTCCATAGTCAAACATTTCCTTGCTGCCTTCAAATGTGATTTTTGAGAACATGTTCACTTCAGGATCCACCCATTATTGTAATTATCACCCCCCCACTCCCAGTGATGAATCATTCCTTGCCTTTCCTACAGAACAGCGTTCTGTTCGTTTTCTCTCAACTTTTCCTGAGTTCTTGCTTTCAGGAAAGTTTTGTTGCTTTTTTAATCAAGCAAAAAAATCAGTCTTATGAACCATTTGTAGCCCGTCTCATATACATCCAGACAGAATGCTCCATTGGTCCTAAGTATTTCTATACAAAAGCTCACAGGGAGCCCCAGTTTCTTACAAGGAGAATCAGCATCTATTAAATTGTAGGAGTTTAAGAGCTAAGAAGAGTTCTTGAAGGCCAGCTAGCACCATCACTCTTCATTTCTACGGATGGAGGAAAACAGGAAGCAGCAGAGGTTGACTCTTTCCGTGCATCAGGCGTTGTCTTTTATATTGCTTTTCCTGATATTATTAAAATATATAAGTATATTATATGTGTGTTATTATTACATTTACATTATGTATTTCTGAGATCTATCCTTATACATCCCAAGAGTTAAATATTCAACTTACTGTCTACAATATTTGCCAAGTCTGTCCCCCCATAAGTGCTGATCCTAAGGAAAGAATAAGGAATTGCATGATTGGATTCCAGACGTCTTCCAAGAGCTTTATGTCTCATCTCATTTAACAGGCAAATTTTGACAAAGTTGGGAAATTAAAGTGAACCTCAATGACAAGCCATTACCTGCCAAGGTTCACAATCTATGAAAAGACAGAAATGGAGTTTAGATCTAGAATTATTTCAACTCGGAATCTGTTTGGAGCTTTTGTTTTTTGGCTTGCTGTTTTTCCTTGTGTGTGCTCCTGTTGCTGATCAGGGCTGTCTGGGGAGCAAATATCCACTTCAGATATGCTTTAGTGTTGGACACGGAACCGGGGCATCGTGTATGCTAACCACATAAATTTAATGTCGCAGGGAGATGACTGGCAATTCCAGAGGTTCCAAGCAAGGTGGCATTTTGCTCTCTTCAATTCTGAGCTTTTTGGCTCAGGTCCACATCCGTCTTGAAGTTATAGGTCACCATGTCTAAGCAATGACGACTGACAGCCTCTTAGTGTGATTCTGCTGTGTTTTTAACGATTGCAGTAGCGATGTCAGATTAGAGCAAATGTGGAAGAAAGCAGCAATGATTTACATAATTAACTTAAAGGTCTCGGCTTTAAAACTAATAGCCATTATTATTTTTAAAGGTACCTCCTATGATTCATTCCATGAAAAAGACTACCCCACTCTTCTGTAGTTTTAACCTTAGTGATTTTAGTTTCTTTTCATTTTCTTCATCTCCTTCCCCAATTCCTTCACTCAGTAAGGTATCATTCATCTTTTTTGATACAAGGGTATCTGCTTCTTTTCTGTACCAATAACATTAGGTCTATTCCTTCATCTCCTTCTATTATGCATGTAAAGAGTAATCAAAACAGAAATGAAAATAAAAAATTCAAGTCCTTGCAAAATATGAAAACATTATTTAGATTACACACTTGAATGTTTTGGTAATTTACCATTATGGACTAAATGTCTCATGTCTTTGGTATTTGATCAGGAAACTAACACAGACTCTCCAAGCCATCCTCAGTCTCAGAATGCTCCCTTTGTCTTGAGGTGACTACTTCATCCTGTTCCCAAACAGCAGCTTCTGTACAGACCCCTGGTGGTGGTGGGGAGTAAACTTGTGTGTTGTACAACTATGCAAAGTTATAGTACCTGTGCTGCACCTCTGTGTGGGTTATTTTTTGAAGGGGTCTCTTTTGATTGTCCACATGACCCCCATTACGGAGACTCCAGGCAAGGTATGTACGGAATTAAATTGAAGCGACATTTCATAACAGTCTTATAGTTCTCTGATGCTCAATTCTCTAAGGAAAAGAACTTGAGTTTGAGTTTTATTGGAAAAGAATGTAGAAATTGATAGCAGTTAGCAATGCCATCTTCTATTCGCAGTGCTTTGGGGGTAACCAAAAAGTTCAGAGGTAAACCTAAGTTCTCAGAAGTTAGAGGGAAGCTAATGATCAAACAATAGTTTCTGAATGTCCGCTGTATGCCAACAATTGTTCTGTGTGATTTACTTTGTTTGACTGCAGCATAACCTTTGAGTATTTGTTATGCCCACTTTAATAATAGAAAGTGCATATTTCTTAGCCCACCCCCTGCATCTCTCTGCAGGTCATGCATTCCAGAAATAGTGGAACTGAAATTTGAACATTTGTGTGTTTTAAAGTCCCATGCTTTCTCATTTGATCAAGTTCCCTTGCTAAACATAAATTACTCTACACTGGTACACAAAATAGATCCTCATGCAAGCCAATTATCTAAAAGAGAGTTACTAACACTGCTCTCCACAGAGGGTTTAGACTGAGACACTCAGTAAATTGGTAAATTTATTAAAGGCCTCAATCCTGAAATCTGTCTTGTCATCTCATATAAATAACACAGGCAGCTGTGAAGTCTGTAACAGCTTGAAAGTAATGAGTCTTCATTTTCATAAGCCATGGTGACTGGAGGAGCTAAAGCTAGGCACAAGGTGCACACCCCTGTCTTCAGTCTAGTAAGTCAAGGTAGACCACTCCCACTGTGATTGTTCTAGACAGAAACATAGGCAGTGATTGAAAACTCACTTAGACCGTGATTACTTCTTTAGGGAATAACACCCGGCTAAGAGGAGCTTATTACAGAATCCAGATTCCCCCTTATGTGTTCTCTGTGACTATAGACACACCAACTTCAGAAGCTTAGGTCCATAAGAAGATCTTCCTGTAAATACTTCACTGGGGGTAAGTTAGTCCTGGATCACACTCTGGTTGCCTTCGGATGTGTCCAGCCGAGGTCTAGACAAAGTCCAGAGCCTTATAAAAACCATCAATTTCAGACTGGAAACAACAAAGAACATCTTCAATTGTTGGATGATTCACATGGGGAAACAGAGGCTAACAGAGACTAATTAGAGCTAGGCATTTAGCTCAATGGTACAGTGCAGGATTAGCATTCAGGATGCCCAGGTTGGACCCCCCCAACACTCCCCTCATACACACACATATATAGTAAATTGACTTGGTTGAAATTGTTGATTCTATAAGAGATAATCAGTCTTAAGAATTCCTAGATTCTTTCTACTGTTTGGAACTGCTGGATAAGGCTGGAAATGGCACAGCCCCAACTCCTGAAAGCCAAGCAGGAGGAGGAGGCAAGAGCAAATTCAGTGAAGGTAGCTAATCTGATTAACATCTGATTGCACAGCAAGCCAAAATGATTTCCTTTAATGCCCCAAAGGCGCCAGTAGCTCACATCTAATCGTTACTTTTAAATGTGTCTTTCATCTATGCACTATCTTCTCTGTGCATCCCATCCTATGCTTGTTTGGTTTAATACTCTGGACAGTTTTTCTGATCTCAGATTTGTATAATCACACTTCTCCATGATGTGATGTACATGCCTGTATGGTTCTTCATCTTGCAGAAACAAATTTCAGAAGAAGTGAGGCCATATCACCAACTCAGCAGAAATCTTATCTGCTGCTTCTTAAAAGTGGCATATTAATCCAGTGTGAAGAATAAACAGATTTGTTAAATAAAGAAATTAATATCAAATAACTTAGCTAATAGTTTTCAAAATAGGCCTGCATGTTGGAGCCAGCCAACTATACCATATGCTCTCCTCCTCCAGGGTCCAGCAGCTTCCCTTCTACTTCTCTCTCTAAAGAACTGTAAATTACATCAGTTGGGTGTACGCATTTTTCTCAAATGAAGTTTAGAGAGTGCCACTTCCACAGACATGCTCACCCCGCATGCCCCATTCTATCTGCTTCCAAGTCTCCAAAACTCCATTCTCTTTGCCTCCCCTGTACCTCAGCACACTTACCCTCATTCCCAGGTTCTGTCGGATCTCAAAGGCCAGCCTTCTTGAATCGCCAAATCCCACCCAAATGGTAAAAAGCATAGGAAATATTATTTCCTGTGACCTTTTTCAAACTTGCAGACTGTCAAAATCTCACCCTCCTTCTAGCCTAAGTAGGACTCATCATTTCTGTCCCTTTACTGACCTTTAGGAACTAATGGATTTAGTACATACAGGTAAAATAGCTCCCAGGGTATATTCTGGCCTTTGACATCATTGATTGTATCTTGGACAGCACTGTTAATGCAGTTATTCCCTGTAGGGAAAATGCTGGCAAGAAATATCAATGCAATAAAATAAGGCCACAGATGAAATAAGAAATACCTTTGGTAAACAGTAAAGTATCCTTTCAGGAGGTAGAAGGTGTCTCCAGGCCAGGAATGTAACTATCATGCTAGACTCTTCCGATAGCATGATCTCCTTCCAGTCAACCAGAGGAGAGGTCACTTACTCCACGTCTCTCAGAACTCTTGCCCTAGTGCTAAATATATTGCTTGCTTCTTCACTGCCTAGCATTTATCTAGTTATTTATCTTTTAGATCTGAGTTCTCAAAGCTCTGTTTGACATTGTGCTCTGTCCTTCCAATGCTAGATTTCTAACCTAGCAGATAAAATCCTGTGGGTTTTTCCAGGAATGATAGTAGAGAAAAGGAGAAAGGGCTAACTTGCTGTCTTGCTATAGTTATTCTCAATGGCCCATGTTGGGCGCGTCCATCCGTCTTCTTCTACCACCTCTCTCTGAACCAGCCTCATATGGCCCTCACATGGCCTTAGGAACTGGGAGAAGCTGGGTCTTCAGAGGGCTCAGCAGCAATCCCCTGGGCCATTTCCAGTCATCTGAGTGACACCCTCTTTCCCAGTGCCATAATGTCACATCCACAGGGTTCTGCTTTGCACCTCAAGTCCTTTGTTCTCTTGGGGCAAGGACAGTGATATTTCCTACAGTTACTAACTCCAGGCTAACCTCGGTGTTTATGTCTGTGTTTTCACTAAACCTATTCACAAATTATTCATGCTAGAATAAACATCTTGTTTGAAATAGCCATGAAGAGTTTTTCTTCTTGTGGGAAAATAGGTATATTATGTAAATATTAGTCAAAGGGAAGCTGGTTTGACTTATTAGAAGGATAGTTTAAAGCATGAAAGAACAGCACTGGAGATAGATTTCCTTCATAATGATGATATAGCATGAAAAGTACACTTGTGAGTGTACCGAATACTCTGTGCTTGAGCTCATAAAACAAAACAGAACTAAAGAAATTTCTAGAGAAACCCATGATTATAAGGATTTTTTATTAACATATTTGAGAAAGAAATAGAGTGAAGAGACAAAAGAGAAGCCCAGATTTGCATGGACTGGACACTCTCGTAGAAGGAGGTAGTGGTCAGAGGGAGACAAAGCTGAGCAAAGAAGTTGGGATCCCTTTTAGCATCTGGGCTAAAAGAAACACCCATCTTTGTTTCATTGATTCTTTGGATTGTTTTCTGTGTTTCTATTTTGTTGATT
>LOJH01029581.1:4870-15379 GCA_001685095.1 Ellobius talpinus
AGACTAGTGGGGGCTTTATTCACAGTTCACAGAGACTAGTGGAGGCTTTATTCACAGTTCACAGAGACTAGTGGAGGCTTTATTTACAGTTCACAGAGACTAGGGGGGGCTTTATTTACAGTTCACAGAGACTAGTGGGGGCTTTATTTACAGTTCACAGAGACTAGTGGGGGCTTTACAGTTCACAGAGACTAGTGGGGCTTTATTCACAGTTTACAGAGACTAGTGGGGGCTTTATTCACAGTTCACAAGACTAGTGGGGGCTTTATNNNCAGAGACTAGTGGGGGCTTTATTCACAGTTCACAAGACTAGTGGGGGCTTTATTTACAGTTTATACACTTAACACATTTTGTCACTCACACCCTCATTCCTTTGTCTCCTTCTTTCCTCCTGCACTGAACCCCTTCTCAGCAAGCTTCCTTCCTATTTTAATCTGTGTGTGTATGTGTCAGTGTGTCTGCATCTGTGTGTCCTACTGAGTTAAGGAGGGTTGCTTACAAGTGTGGTTTATCAGTAGCTATACCACTAAAGAAAGTGACGCCCAACAACCATTAACTGCCAATAGTCAGAAGGGATGGAGGTCTCGTGAGTGTGTCGTCGTCCCATCCCAGGCTCCCCTCCACGCCCCNTCCCAGGCTCCCCTCCGCGCCCCCCCCCCGCCTCCATGAAGAAGCATGGCGGACCCTGTCCTGTGCAGGTGACTACAGGCACAGTGAGTTCATGAGTGCTGTAGCCATGTCATGTGCGGAAGACAGCATTCTATTGCTGCTCTCCCCATCTCCCCATCCTGACTCCTGCGTGCCCCTCCCCTTCCTCTACATTCCCTGAGCTTCACAGTGGGTCCCCTTGAGAGCTGGGCAGTCCACTACCACTTCTGCTCACACTTGGGTCTTAACTGCATCTTAAAAGAACAGTTGAATTTCGACTTTTAAATAAGTGGAAAAATAATTAAAAGCTAAACAAAAGATATAAGCACAGTCCAGGGAACACAGAGGAAGGGCACATCCAAGGGGTGCTCAGGGAGGACCCGCACACTCAGGGAGGACCCGCACATCCGAGGTGTGCTCAGGAAGCAGTGAACTTGAATACTACCATGGCTCAGTAGTATCCAGTGTTCATTGTGGGCTTTGGAGGATCTCCGTAGTTTCTGAGTAGTAGGGTGATGTCCTCAGACCCCTCTGTGTTGGGAGAATGGCATCTGGGGAGCCAGTGAATGATGGATGAAGCTAGAAGATTCAGTGTGCTCGAGTTCACTTCAGGCGTCATTTTGAGCTTCTGTGTCTCCTGTCTCCAGGGTAAAGGCTGACATCCAGCTCTTTACTGTGCATTGCTGTCTCTCTGCTGTGTATTAGCTGCGCTCAGTTCCTTAGTCTCTCTCACCCCTTGAAGTTCATGTAAGAACTTGGAAGCAGCCCAGGTCCATTGACTTTAGAAAAAAAAATTTTATTGTATGTATATGGGTATTTTGCTTGCATGCATGTCTATGAACACATACATGCCTCTGCCTGTCGGGACCAGAAGAAGACATTGGGTCCTCGGGAGCTGGAGTTACAGGTGATTGTGCCCATGTGGATGCTGGGAATTGAACCCAGGTCCTCTAGAAGACCATCCAGTATTCTTAATGACTGAGCTATCTCTCCAGTCCCCTAATTTTTACAAAACACTTTTCTGTTAACTTTCTATGTCTTAACTGCTTTTCAAAAAGGCATTTCCAGGGGCTGGAGAGATGGCTCGGTGGTAAAGGATGCTTGCTGCTCTTTAAGAGAACACAAGTTCGGTTGCCACTCCTCACATCAGCTGGCTCACAACTGCTGGCAGTTCCAGCTCCAGGAGATCAAACACTCTGGTCTCCACAACCACATGTTCACACACCCCAGATACAGANACACACACACACACACACACACACACACACACACACATACTCATAATTATTTCCTCCATCTCCTGAGAGCCAAGGTTGCCTGAGCAAGGCAGGGAGCAAGTGACCTGCTTCAACGTGCAGCTGTCTGTCTTTGTGGGCTCCTGCCACATCTGCCAGGGCAAAGCCAAATTAACCACGGCTAAAGATACAGACATGCCCTTTCGACATTAGAAACTAGATAAGAGTTTCGAGGGTCTTAATGTTTTTTAATTTTTATTAGATTTATTCATTTTGCGTGTCAGTGTTTTGCCTGCATGTATATCTGTGTACCACATGTGTACCTGGTACCCTTGAAGGTCAGAAGAGGGCACCAGATCCCCTGGAACTGGAGTTAGCAATGGGTGTGAGTCACCATGTGGTGCTGGGAACTGAACCTGGATCCTCTGTAAGAGCAACAAGTACTCTTAACCATTAAGCTGTCTCTCCGGCCCCTTATTTTTATTTTTTAAAATATTTTACGTTTTTGTTGAATATTTTTGTTTTCACATTTATTTAGAAGTACATTGAGTGGAGGAGGGAAGGGGAGATAGATGAGCTCATCTCATACCGTGTGTGGGAGTCAGAGGACAACTTGTGGGGTTGGGTCTCCCCCATATGGACCCAGGAGCTGCACTTGGGTCCTCAGGCTTAGAGGACTTTTACCCACCAAGCCATCTTGACAGCCCTAAAAATGCTTTCTTCATGTGTGTACATGTCCATGTATGTGCCCACACATGGGAAGACGAGACGTCAACAATGGGTGTCGTTCTCAATCGCTCTCCACATTGTTTTTTGAAATTGCCTTTCACGGAAAGTGGAACTTACTGATTCAGCTAAGCTGGTTGGCCAGCGAGCCCCAGGGACCTCAGCTTCCCCAGCAATGGGATTCCAGAACACGCTGGTGTGCTTGACTTGTTATGTAGGAGCTGAGGATTGAACTCAGTCTTAATGCTTGCACGGCAATTATAAAGGGCCGTCCTGTTAGACCCTGGAGTTTTGGGTTTTAATTGTAAGTTTACAATATAAATCCATCTCCAAACAAATTCTCAGTGATAACATAGCCTTTGGGGGTAAATATGTACTATGATCCCTAGGCTGTTCTTGAACCCCCAGATTCTAGGAATCCCCCCCGCCTCATCTTTCCACCTTATTTTTTCTCCTTTCTCCCAGTAATGGGGCTGAAACTCAGACTTCACCCATGCTAGAGAAATGCTCCATCACTGAGCTTTAGCCCAGCCCTACAATGCCTTTTAAAAGACGTGTTTGTTTTATTTTATCTGTATGAGTATCTGTGTACCACATGCATGCAGTGCCCACAGAGGCCAGAAAAAGTCATCAGATGCCTGTAACTGGAGTTGCAGGTGGTTGGGAGCTGCCAGTGGCATGCAGGCGCTAGGAACCACTGACCTACCTCCCTTTCCGCTCAATACTTTTTTTTTAAAGCACAAACTGAAAAGAAAGCTACAGGTGGAAAAGATTAAACCTATCAGTGTGGCTTTGGGTAAAAGCAATCAAAATCAAAATAGCCTGGTCTATCTAGTTAGTTCCAGGCCAGCCAGGACTACATAGTAGGATCCTGTTTCCAAAAGTAAGTATATATTGATAACATTCCCCAATTACATAGATGTGTGTGTGTGTGTATATATATATATATATATATATGCACCTGGGACTGGAGAGATGGCTCAATGATTAGGAACACATGTTGCAGAGGACCTAGGCTCCATCCCCAGCACCCACATGGTGCCTTACAACCATCTGTAACTCCGGTCCTAGGGAATTCAGTGCCTCTTTTGGCCTCTGCAAGCACCTGGTATACATGTGATATACATCCATGCATACAAACAAAACACTCATACACGTAAAATAATAATCTTTAAAATTAAAAAATAACAAGGACCTAAATTTTGCTACTAGTACTCATTCATTTATTCATCTCACTTGTTTGGCATAAGGAAGTCATTTTGACATTTTGACTGTATATTGAATAGGAAGAATACACTTAGCACTTGGTAAGAATTCAGCTTTGGCATGGTTCTCAGCTCTCTGCTCCTTCCAAGTCAGTGCTGCTGTGCTGACTGGGCCAACGCTGTTAATAATCTCACCCAGCTCCATCATAGTCCTTGACCCCTGACCTCCATTTCTTTGTGCTTACTGTGTGTCTCTTCCTGGGTGCCCATCTAATGTTTTTTAACTCCATCTGGCTAGAAACCCTCATCATTCTCGCCACCAATCTTGATCCTTCTGCTTTCGGCTATCACTTGCCAAATGAACTTCTCCTTTGTCACTTGTTCCTAGAGCCCTGGAACTACCTCAGACTCCCATGTTCCTTCTGGGGTGTACAAGCCTGTCAGCTGTCAGTCCCTCACTAAGCTACTACCAGTTTCCTGCATCCAGATTCATGGATCAATAGGAGGGTGTCTGCCTGGCTTCAACTCTACTGCCACATCCTAGAAAAAAACCCACCTTTTTGGTTTGCCTAGCCTTCCCTCCCTGCACCCATCTCCAACTATTTTGACCTGGTCCTTACAATAAACACTTGAACAGGGTCCCACTGCAGAAGTGGCAAGTGGTCAGTGAGGAAACATAAGTAGTACAAAACGATAAAAGAACAGAAATGCCTATGTTCCAACACCAGTGATAATCTCTATTGAAACTTCACAGCTTCCTAGAACCCCAGTCACCTGTATCTTAGTACCTACCCATCAACCTGTGTCCATTTCTCCCTCCCCCTTACACACTTCAGCCTGTGAGCACACTATGATAAGACTGCCAAAGCAGTTTACAGAAAAAAAGAGTTTGGGGCTTACAGTTTCTGGGGTTGGAGCCAACGGCCATCGTGTGGGGAGGATGGCAGGCAGATATGGTGCCGCAGCAGTAGCTGAGACTTACTTACATTTTGTTCAACAACCATGAGGCAGAAAGGCAGACACAGGGAATAGCATGAGTCCTTTGAATCCTCAATGCCTGCCCCTGGTGGCACACCTCCTCCAACAAGGCCACACCTCCTAACCCTTCCCAAACAGTTTCACCAACTGGGACCAAGCATTGAAATATATGAACGTTTGGGGAACGTTCTTGTTCAAACCACCACAGTGACATCATGTAGTGATAATGTCACTATCAGCCTGACTTATTTAACTTACTACAATGATCTCCAGTTCCATCCATGTCATTGTCAATGATGGGATGTCATCCTTTTAAATGGCTGGAAAATCGTCCTGTGTATAAGCAGCGCATGCATGAGTATTCATCAGCGGCCGCACACTTAGACCATACCCATTTTTGGCTGTGAACAGCACTGCAACAAACAGGGATAGAATTTTAAGAGGAATGTCCATCCCTTCTGGCAGAATAGGTGCATTCATGTGTTCCCACCCACATTGTGCCAGGAAGGGTTCTCTTTCCTACACGTCCTTCCCAGCTCTTGTCGACTTTGTCCCTTTGATAATAGCCATTCTTACTGGAATGAAGTGGCATCTCCTCGTGGTTTTGATTTGCATTTCCCCCATGGCTCCCGATCCTGTGCATTTTTTAATGTGCTTTCTGTCCATTTGTGTGTTTCTTTTGAGACTCGTCTACTTAATCTGCTGGATGATTTGGTTATTTTTTGCTACCAGAGTTTTTGAGTTTTATATTCTAGGAATTATGGTAGGAAAATATTAAAAGTCTTCATTTTGTGTATTTCAGCAATAATGCTTCTATAAGAATAGAAAACTTCATATGCCCACTGCAGTTTGTAATGCATCAGTTGAGTCTGAGCCTAGGTGTCTCCAGAAGTGTCCATCAGTCTGCACAGTACAACAGTATACACAGTGCAAAGTGCATATGTTCAGAACCATGGCTGCAGTGGCAGCGTGCTCTACTCTAAGGGCCGCCAGACACCTATATTCATTAGCATTTGAGTTTGACTTAACCTCTGGTCACAGAACACACAGAAGCCTGTCTTTACTGTTGACAGTTTTCTGTGAGCCCTGCATTCAGTTACACAGTTCCATCCCAGCACCATAGCTTATAGGTCAAGAACTCAGGCACCAGGGCTGGGAAGACAGCTCAGTGGGCAAGAGCACTTGCTCCTCAAGCATGGAGACCTGAGTTCAAATCCCCAACAGCCACTTAAAATGTTGGCCATAATTGTGTGTGGCTGTCACCCCACCGTTGTGAGGCAGAGACAGAAGCATCACGAGTGCTTGCTGGTCAGTGAGAGACTGTGTCTCGAGGCACCCTGCCGAGGGTGACAGAGGCTGCCTGACATCCTGTTCTGCCCCCTGCATGCATGCTGCCTGTGAGCACATGCACCTGCACACTCTCACACACGCAGGTAAGGTATCAAGTGCTAGAATACAGCCTGCCTCAGGCAGAAAGAACCTAAACCTTGCTCAGTGCTGGATCACAATTGACATTTAATATATTTGCTGAGTGAATGAATAAATATGTGATAAATGAATTAACCAAATACCAAACACAAGTTTTAAAAAGAATTTGGGATCTGTAAATATTGTTGACAATGTGTATGGATAAATGTTAATCAAATTTGAGAAATGTTGGCTGTATTATTATTGTACTTTGTGATCATTGAAAGTTTTCATATTATATATTTGATAGCTATATATCATTAAATTTGTAGTATATAATGAAGACTATAGTTTGGTCAAATCTATTAGAAAATTTTGGAATTTATAAGACCAGATGAATACCATTTTTATACTGTTCTTGATTTTCTTTTATTTGTGTGTATATGCCCACTCGTCTGTATGTCTAGCACATGAGTGCAGTGCCAGAGAAGCAAGAAGAGGGTGCCAGATAGAACTGGAGTTACAGGTTGTGAGCCACCTGAGAGGGGCCCTGGAAACCAAGCCCAGGTCCTTTTAAACCCAGGTCCTTCCTTTACAAGAGTGGCATGTGCTCTTAACTTCTGGCCCATATCTCCAACCCCTTCATCTTGCTTTAAGACCTACATAGAGCTAGATGTAGCATCGATCTCAAGTTTTTGGCCTCCTCTCAAATAGCAGACAATACAGAGTTACTCTGTGTCCATGTTGATCCAGGCAGGAGAAATGGCTCAGTGGTTTAGAGCACTTGCTGCCCTTCCAGAGGACCCAGGTTCAATTCCCAGCACCTGTATTGCTGCTCACAACTGTCTGTAGCTCTAGATTTAGGAGATCTGATACATGCTTCTGATCTCCATGGGCACCAGCCACACGTGTGATACACAGACATATCCATAGGCAAAACACTCATATACTCAAAATAAAAATACTGAAGTTAAGGAATCTAAGGAGCCTGGCTTTTCCCCTTTGTTTACCAGTCCAGTCAATCAGAACAATCAGTTGTTTTGTTTTATTGATTTTTGTTTCTTTTTATTTTGTTTTTAACACAGAGATATAGACTTTAGTCTTAAGAAGGAAGGGGAAGAATCTTGGTCATATAATTTAATGTCAGTTCTCCCAGAAGTAGGCTAAAGGTTATCCTTATTATGATGAATCAATAAACGTGGACACTTCTGCCACACTTCCGAGGTGGCTTTCAGGTGCTTTGACACACAAGCACCCTGCACTATATGATCTTGGTGGTATAAAAGTTAACTATTGTCTAGTTTCATTGCCAAAATATAAGAGCCATAAAAAGCAGTTTTCTTACCTCAGAATAACATTTAGTGGTGGTAGACAGGTGCAGCAGCTAGTAGACCGAGTTTTCTGTGATTTTCTTGGTGGGTGACTCTCTCCAAGTCTGCGCCTAGGCTGAGTGGCAGGCATAGGGGCGCAGTGACCCACACCAATTCCAACTCTGAAAAAACCCTTACTCCTCTGCTGCCCATCCCATCCTCTGATGCCCATCCCATCCTCTGATGCCTCTGATGCCCATCCCATCCTCTGATGCCCATCCCATCCTCTGATGCCCATCCCATTCTCTGATGCCCATCTACCTTCTGCTGCCCTATCCCACTCTTTGATGCCTCAGCCCTCTCTCTTAATGCCCCGGCCGCCCTCTGACATCTGACTCTCTAATGCCGCAGCCTGTTCTCTAATGCCCCAATCCTCCAGCCCTCCTCCAATGCCTTGGCCCACCCTCTGAAAGCAAGAGATGAATAACAGTTATTTTAAGAGACTGGCTTCATTGTGAACCCCAAGTTGCTGGTCCCCTTCAAGACCCTCTGACCATACCCCATTTGTTGTGTTGTGCTAAGAGATGACCCCAGGACCTTGTATGCACTTGACAAGTGTTTGGCTATCCAATCACATCCCAAGCCCTCTGGGCATATATGTGAGAAATTTATATTCATTTTTTAAAGATTTATTTTAAATTATTTATATTCATATGTATGTATGTACACACACACACGTGAGTATGTGTGTATGAGAATCATAGGATCCCCTGGAGCTGGAGTTAGAGGAAGTTGTGAGCCACCTGATGTGCGTGCTGAGAACCAAACCCAGGTCCTCTGCAAGAGCAGTATCTGCTCTTAACCACCGAGCCCACCTCTCCAGCCCTGTTCTTAACTTAATTATGTCCACCAATTTCTCCACTCTGTGGGCTGAAGTACTGAATACATATATATTGTGCAGCTCAGGGGCGCACATAACACAGGCACCCAATCTGACATGACACCAAAATGTTCTGGATTGCCCTCCAAAGCATAATGACTTGCGTTGCATGGAAGCTTGACTTGGGCATGTGGTTCAGGGAAAACATTCTGGGCTGGGAAATAAGAAATTCTGCGTTTTAGTTTGAGGAAAGCCACTGTGCAGGTGTGGGGTAACAGTTAAGTTCCTGGGATTCAGCATATTCAATGAGTGAAGGAAGGGAGAAGACAGAAGGGAAGAAGAGAGGGAGAGGAAGGAAGAAAAGAGGGAGGAAGGGAGGTGACTGGTATTCAAGTGTGAAGACTGACTCTTCTTCCCTTCCTTGATGTTGAAATACCGTGGAGCTTCGCTGGCTCCTGGTTTGTCTCAGAAGTGATATGATTAAAACATGTCAAGGTAGGGGCTGGAGAGATGGCTCAGAGGTTTAGAGCATGGCTGCTTTTCCAGAGGACCTGGGTTCAATTCCCAGCACTCACATAGCAGCTCACAGCTGTCTGTAACATCAGTTCCAGGGATCTGGCATTCTTGTACAGACATGCATGCAGGCAAAACACCAATGCACATAAAATTAAAAAGAAGTAAATCTTTTTTAAAATGGCAAAGCAGTAGAGAGCCCCAGTGAATCATTCTCCAGGTTTCTGGGAAGGGAAGTCCTGGAAATGCTGTTTCTCTTCTCTATTTCTCTGTTTCTTCTTTTTTCCACAAGGCCTGTGAACAAGCTACTCACTGACTTCCCATCATTGAAAGGCTTCCATATCTGAGGAACAAGAGTAAACCATGTTATTTCAGTTGTCATCGCTGATGAGAGCTATGCTAAGCTAGCCAGATTGTTTAGTTGACCCAAGGGCCCAAGACTGGAAAGGCAACATTCTTGGCACTGTTCTCACCCATCACTGGCCACATGACATTTAAGGTTGCAGGAGGTTGAGGAAGGAACATGATTTTGCGCATGTCACTTCAGCTAATGCTCAAAGTGAAGTCCTCCCCACGGAAAATATATCTAATCGTGTTTGGAGAGGAGGGTGGGTTTGGATTCTCATTTTTTTGGTTCTGATTGAATTGGGCAAGAGGAGATTGGTGTAGGTTTTCATAGATCATCAGCTATTCACTGAGGCCAAAGAACCTGGCTAGTCCAGCCCTGAATATGTACTCAGGAGAAATGAAAACAGAAGGCCACTCAAAAGTGTGGGCACCAATGACTAAAATGCCATCATTCACAACAGCCAACAGGTGCATACGGCCCAGGTGTCCATCAGCCGATCTGTTGACAGGCAAACTGTGGTGTGCTCACATATAGAATGCTGCGTGACCAGACAGGAAATACTGATTCATGCTACATGCTGGCCTATATTACATGGAAGAAGCCGATTCTAAAAGAGCACACGTTGTATGAGCCTGTTCATGTGAACTATCAGGAACCAGGAAGTGGAGGGAGACAAGTACTGGCTAGTGTTTGCCAGTACTTGTCTCCCTTCACGGGAAAGTGAAGGCTGTGGGTTTCTAAAAATATTGTTGTAATAACCCAGGGAAACACCATATACAACTGAGCTTCTCGGTTGAAATGAGCGGATTAGATGTGGGGACTCTATTTCAGTCAGGCAGGTTTTTGAGTGATAATGTGAAGACACACAGCTCAACCAAGAAGTGAACTCGAATGTGTACCTTGCTCTGAGCACACTCCAGAGTGGGTTTGTCTGTTTGTTTAGCACTGCAGAAAAGAGTTAAAGTTAGAGGCCAGACCAGGGTGGTGGTGGCTCAGTCAGTAAAGTGCTCGCTCTCTACCCACAGCAAAGGCCAGCGGGGGAGGGGGAGTAAGCCTGTAACCCTAGTACTGGGGAGGAAGACAGGTGCTCCCTGGAGCTCACTGATCAGCCAGCCATGCCCATCAGTGAGCTCCTGACCTTAGCTGTCTGTCTCAGATAGACAGACAGATGTTAGATAGGTAGGTAGGTAGGTAGGTAGGTAGATAGATAGATAGATAGATTAGATAGATGATAGATAGATAGATAGATAGATAGATA